>ONZH01018681.1:0-296170 GCA_900303285.1 Rhinella marina | reverse complement strand
TCAGGGAAGGGGTGACTATGGGGTTCCAGGGAGTACGTGACCACATGCAATATCCATTTAAAAGTCATGCCACACTTGATCTAGCTCATAATTTACGACTGTACCGGTTGATGCTAAATTTTTAAGTTGGGGTCCTGCGTCGTCATTCTAAATACATCCGGCTGTTGTCACCAACACACACGCTAGCCCAGGGGGCACTCCTCTGGCTCTTCCAGCGAAACCTTCTTGCCCCACCCTGCCCCCCCCACCTACAGGCCCACTCTACAAACAATTTAGCCGGATAGGGGACGTATCAGAAGTTGCACTCATGTTTGTTTTTGTTCTTCTTTTATCTGCCTCCTGACCTGTGATAGGCAGAGCATGGACACGTCCCCTTAGCTGCAGTGGGAAAGACACTCCCCTGGCCAGAGCAAGCTCTTTTTCCCTTTTCCGTGTTCGAAATATCCATTAAATATAGGGTCCCAAGATAGGGGACGTATACGGTATTAAACTGAGAAGAATCGATACTGCACCGGCTGATGCTAGAGTATTTCCAATTGCATTCCGGCTGTTGTCACCACCACACACGCTAGCCCAGGGGGCACTCCTCTGGCTCTTCCAGCAAAACCTCCTTCCCCCCACCTACAGGCCCTCTCTCCAAACAATTTACCCCTGGTAGGGGGACGTATTAGATATTGTACTGATTCTGAATTGCCTCCTGCGATAGACAGGAATCGAACCCAGATCAACTGCTTGGGAAGTAGCTATGCTCACCACTATACCACCAGCAGCCACAGCAACTGATAAGAACAGATACTAAACTTGATTTCAGCTGCAGTGCCAGCATGAGCAGTGGTGTCACCTGCAGGCGGTGATGGACCTTCGTTGCACCTAGTTGGGTGCTTCCCTAACATGTGATGGGTATTTGCCTCGCCTTTCTTGGTCTGGGTGAGCACAATTGCCATGAGGGTAACCACCAGGCTGTTGCCTGAGAATTTGGGGTAATGGTGGGATTAGGCAGCCTCAGAGGCATCCATGCATGCTGCCCCTGCTGTTTCCTGTCCATTTCCGTGGTGTTTCCATCATTTTCTGATGTTTCCAGGTTTTCACCCAGCCTTCCCTAGGCAGAGCCTTGGTCCCCCGCAAAAATGCTCGAGTCTCCCATTGACTTCAATGGGGTTCGTTATTCGAAACGAGCACCCGAGCATCGGGAAAAGTTTGACTCGAATAACGAGCACCCGAGCATTTTAGTGCTCGCTCATTTCTAGACACAACCCCTTTAAGTGCTCCACATCACTTGCACCCATGTATAATACCCATATGATGTGCCTTACTCCTGAGTGATACCAGTGAGTTAACCAGATATGAAGTGCATTACCGTGGATGAAACTCCTTGTATGTATTGTGGCCCTTGTGCCACAGGTAGCCTGTGATGGCATTTTGGCACCTCAGAAGACTCATACACCTTTGGCAGGGTGTCAAGGGACTTTACAGATTGTCCACACCTGTTATTGATGCACCACGCTGTGTACAGTGAGAAAAGCACTGTGTTTGTTGTATATTACACTGTATTATGTGAACAGAGATGTCAACTGTACTGAAATTTCTGGATAGTCAGGAAAAATAGGTGACTTTATTCCTGTGTTTGTGAAAAAAATAGATGTATATGTGATTTTTTTAGGCTGGTGGTACTTGACTAGATTATTTTGGTGATAATTATTAGTGTTGAGCGAAGCAAAGCAATTGAAGTGGAATTTGGACTGAAGATTATGAAAACTTTGATTCGAAACAAATTGCATTTTCTCTTGTTTCATGGTAACAAATCAAGTTTTCCTAAAATGGCGACTGCACGTGTTACAAAGTGAAAGTAAGTGTAGAGGAGATAATTAATAGAAGAATATTGGAGAGAGAGAGTGCAAAGAAAGTGCAGGGAGACTTATTCTCCATCAGTTTTATTTATTTATTCCTACATTTACTTATTCCTACATCAGTCGTAAACTAAGATATGTAATTCAATACCTATAAGATGGAAGCATTTATTAGTCCAGTGCCAGTGTGCCAACTAACACCGTTCAGTCTGCACCCCTTAGGGGAGGCAGGTCTTTTAATGATGACCAACCTCGTCTTTTGCTTGCTTTATTTCTTCAAAATCATCCTTGAAAGTCTCCATGATGCCAGCAAGATGCAGAGAGATGAGGAGCTGGATGTTCCTGATGGCATAAATGATCTTCTAAGCTGAGTTACAATCAAGTCAAAGTTCAACTTTGATGTGGTCATAAAACAGCTTATAAGGTCATTCAGGAGAGGACAGAGAGGCAATGGAGACTGAACCATCAAACAGTCAGGCTGAAAGATTCATCACAGAATGGCTTTCTGCAACTGATATGTACTGTGAAACATAGAAGTTTCAGAAGTCACAGCAAAAAGATACAATGAAAATATATTATAGTTATGTTTTTAGGCAAAAATACATCAATACCAATAAATTAAAAAACAGCCTCCAAAGGTGTCAATGGCCTGTAATTTTTGACATGAAAAATATTAACCTGTGGCGCCTTACTTTCATTGTATTATACAGCATAATATTTCATTTTTGGGTAGCATACCACAAACGACAATCTCTTTCTTAGCAAAAAGTGAGTTTAATGCAATTTCTTGAAATTCGTTTAGTGTCTGATTCTGAAAATTTTCAAAACCTTTGATTTTTGTATGAACTGATTGTACAATCAAAGTATCTCCAATTGGTCTGAAAATTGGTATATAACCCCTCTTCTAGTCTCCTTAATATCTTTTCATTTTCCTTATTTATTTATTTATAAATTTTTGCTCCTCCCATTCTTGAACACAATGACAGCGTTATGTCAGCGTTACACTGACACAGCATGGTTGACATTGTTAGCAAACAGTATTTTTAAAATCACACTGCACCATCACTTGTGTTAAGCTTTGGCATATCAGAAACCTTCAAAAAACTATCCCTTAATGGGGACAGATGGTGTTTAAACATGCACGGTGTTATTAGGAAAAAAAAGTGGTTTGTTGGGACCAAGCGTCCAAAAAATATGCCCCCACTTATACATACAAGTTAAGTCAGTCAGAAACAGTGGTTTGTTCTAGAAAAGTGTCCAAAATTATGTGTTTATGGTGGCATATTGCCTGCCCATATTTAAACACACAAGTGTTAATTTTCAGAAGAAAGTGTGGCTTGTTCTGAACAAGCCTGGATATGTTTTCCCTTTTATTTGGGAACAGTCAGGGGCGGACTGGGAACTTAAAGTGGCCCTGGAAAAAAATACTAAAAGTGGCCCCATTTTGTAGTCCAGTCCAAATTGATGGAAGGCAGTGGCAACAATACCATATTGTGTCACATTATACCACCACAACAGAGCCAAATACCACAGTCCATCACAAAATACAGCCCCAAAAACTTCCACTGGCCGGCTGTGAGGAGGGCTCAGGCGGCTCCCTGGGCAGTGGCCCACAGGGAAATTTCCCTGTAAGGTCTATGGCCAATCCACCCCTGGGAACAGTACAGTATGGATTTAGAAAAGGTAGGGTGTTTAGAGTTGATATTGGCAGCAATAGTACTACCAGCAGTAGTAGCAGAGGAAGGGACATAAATTGCAGCAAGTAGATGTGTTTGTGGCTTTGCTGGGATAGTAGTAGTGATGGCTGTGTAGAGGTAATTTTAGTGGCAGTAGTTGTAAGGAAAGTGACAGTTGGTGACAGTTGCTAGGGTCTCAAAAGATTCGGGGCCCAAGCCCCAATGAATATGGCCTAATTCTCTGTCGACCCGCACCCCAACCCTGCTATACAGGAGAACATACCTCACATCCAGGGCCTCCCAGGTGATTTCTCCTCTGATGTAGATCTTCTCTGTCATCATCTTCTCCACTCGGCCCAGACAACTTTTCTCAGCCACCGCTCCTCGTCTCTGCAGAGTGTGACACACAGACATCTTATCTTCCTCACATTTCTATCATCATTCCCCAACCTGGAGTCCCCACAGCGTTATCCTACTGCTCACTGTGCTCCCTGATACCCCCAAATACTATCCTGGAGAAATAATAGTGCCCCCCATAGTAATAGTCCTACCAGTAGTAATTCCCTCATTAGTAACACTGTACACTACAGTGACCCCAGTACTGATAATGCTCCCCAAGATTGTCCCCATTAGTAGAAGAGTCCTCCAGTATTAATAATGCCCTCATAGAGCCCCCAGTAGTAATAAGGCTCCCTATTGTTCCCCCAGTGGTAATAAAGCTCTGTACAGACCCCTCAGTAGTAATAATGCCCCCCATAGTGCTCTTAGTAGAAATAAGGTGGATCTACAAGTCTCTTCTATAAAGCCCCCAGTAGTAATAAGAACTCCTAATGTCCCCTGGATTTATAATACCCCCTACAGTGCCCCCCTTTATTTATATCGCCCCCCTTACTGATATAATGCTCGCCCCGAAGTGCCCGCTGTAGTTATATTCCTCCCTTTAGTGTCCTCAGAAATTATAATTCCTCAGCCCCTCCATGTGGAGGTGTCAGTTTTTGGAAGTTCAGGTCATACATTGCCTCTGCTCTACATTGCCATTGACTCTGCAGCCACCTCCTATAATGTTATTTTCTTGTCTGCGTCCCAATATGACTCCCAGGTCCAGTCCAGCATACAATTATCATCATCCTCACCCTCCAAGCCAGTTTTATCAGACTGTGATATATCATTGTGGGCTCCTTGGCCTCCAAATTCCCTACTTTGTATTTGCCCCAAGCGCCACTATTGCTACTTCTGTCCATACTGCCACCACCATGGCTACAAGTGCCATTACTACCACCATACCACACAGCTATGCATTAGGTCTCCATTCTTTGCCTGAACCATTTCCAGGGTGAACTGTGGCCTACTACTAGTGCTACTACTACTACTGGCTGATGCTGCTACTACACATATTCTGACTCTCAGATAATGCGTTATGGGTCTTTCATTTTGCACTTCCATATTCCAGACATTTTATTAAGAGGCCTGTAAATGGGTTTGGTACACAGGTTAAAAAATGGTACTAGCAAAAATGCTTTTTCTGTCAATTAAAGTATGAGGTGTAATTAAATATCCCTCTTCGCCTACAAAACCACTGTACACTGGTATTGACGATTTACTTCGGTAAGTTCAATTTTTGTAATAAAATGTGTTTGAACTGTATGGTATGATGCAATATCATGTGTTTGCTAACAAGGGTATAAGAATGCAAATTTTGTCGTAAAATGTGTGATGCAGTAATGAGTTCACTAACAAAGGTATAAGAATTTAATTTTTGCAGTTAAATGCTCTTGAACTATTTGGTATGATGTAGTAATGCCCTCACTAACACGGGTATAATAATGCACTTTTTGCTGTAAAAATGTCTTTGAGCTACACGGTATCTTGAAGTAATACAAAACATTTTTTTGCAGTAAAAATAAAATGCATTCAATAATACATGCATAAAAATGGAGCTATTGCTTTGCTGTAACTACGTTATCTTGCAGTAATATGCAACACATTTAATAAAATTGGTATAAAAATGGCATTATTGCAGCATTGCGATATTCAGTTATACAGGTATAATGCACTGATATGCCCTACGTTAAATTCACTTTAAAGGGATAGGAAACTGTGATGCAACTGCACCACCACTATATAGTAATTACCATGCAGGTAAACAGTGAAGAGGATATAACGCTTTCATAAGAACTGTGACCTCAGCTGACTGATGGGGGTGCTGGGATTTGGACCCCACCAATCAGATGTTGATGACCTGAGGATAGATCAATATCTGTAGTCAGACAACTCCTTTCTACATTTCCTTTTTGTATAGTTTATTATGTTCATATAACAATTTACAAAAATGGGAATAAAAATTTTGTGCATGAAATCTATTGACTCAGCCAATGCTCTGTGCTCTCATAGCAACATATTATGTTTTTTTCTGTTTTCTCTGGCTGACTCAGCAACTATCATACATGACAGCAAAGTAAGGTGTAGTGAAGCCAAGTGATTAGAAAAAATCCAGAATTCTACTTTGATCCAGGAAGCCATAAAAGTTAACCACTTCCAGACCAGACCATTTAACCCCCTTCCTGACAAAGACTAGTTTTGCAAATCTGACGTCTCACTTTATGTGGTAAGAACTTTGGAATGTCTTTACTTATCCAAGTGATTCGGATTTTTTTTTTTGTGATGCATCATACTTCAAGATAGTGGAAAATTTGGGTTAGTATGTTTTACCTTTATAAAATAGAACAATATTTACCAAAATGTTGGCTAAATTAACACTTTTTAAATTTGAATTTCTGTGCTTTTAAGAGAAAGTGATACCTCACAATATAGTTACTAATTACCATTCACAATATGTTTACACTTTAAGTTAACATCATTTTGTAAATATCATTTTATTTTTAGGGCATTTTAGAAAATTTCCAAATCTGACTTTTTCAGGACCAATTTAGCTCTGAAGTCACTTTGGGGGTGGGGGTGGGGCTCACATAAAAGAACCACTCATAAATCATTACATTTTAGAAACTACACGCCTCAAATTACACCTTGCTACCCATAATGGGGGGGTAATATCATGGCCGCACTTGGAGCAGTTCAGCCTCATAGTCCTCTTTCCGCTAGGCTTAAAGCCTATGAGGCAGTAGAAAGATATAAGAGGTTGCAATGACATCACAGTGACTTCCTGTGCAGGGTCTCACGTGATCACATCATCGCACAACGTTGAGACCAGGAACATAAGCAATGATGTCTTCGGGACCAGCTGTGCCGGGATGGTGCAACACAGGCCACAGCTCAGTCAGTGGTCTGCATCAAAGACATTGTGGGCACCAAGGACAAAGGGGTTGGGGAGAAACATTGTATACATGGCATTATTACAGAGGGTGCATTATTAGGGGGAGCACTATATATACTGTATATATATATATATATATATATATATACAGTGGAGGAAATAAGTATTTGATCCCCCACTCACTTTAAAAGTTTTAATACTAAAACATAAATGAAACGTCTCATAATTTTATGCCAGCTTTATTTTAACAGTGCCACATAGAATATCAAAAGAAAAACTGAGAAAATTGCATGAAATGAGAAATAAAAAATAATTTGCATTTCTTTGAGGGAAATAAGTATTTGATCCCCTAGTAAAACCATGACTAATGTTGGCTCCCACAGACCACTGACACACCCTAATCACAGTAAAGTTGTTACCTGGATGAGAGACACCTGTCCCAAATTGTCACCTGTATAAAAGGCCACCTGCCAACAGTCTCAGTGACACTCCAACATCTCCACCATGGGCAAGACTAAAGAGCTGTCTAAAGATGTCAGGGACAAAATTGTTGACCTACACAAGGCTGGAATGGGCTACAAAGCCATAAGTAAGAAGCTGGATGAGAAGGTGACAACTGTTGGTGCAATTATTCGGAAGTGGAAGAAGTACAACATTACTGTCAATCGACCCAGGCCTGGAGCTCCATGCAAGATATCACCTCGTGGAGTCTCATTGATCATGAGAAAGGCTAAAAATCAGCCAAGAACTACACAGGAGGAGCTGAGTAATGATCTCAAGACAGCTGGGACCACAGTCTCCAAAAAAAACATTGGTAATATATTAAGACGTAATGGTTTAAAATCCTGCAGTGCACGCAAGGTTCCTCTGCTCAAGAAGGCTCACGTCCAGGCCCGCCTCAAGTTTGCCAATGAACATATTAATGACTCCGAGAGAAACTGGGAGAAGGTGCTGTGGTCAGATGAGACCAAAATTGAGCTCTTTGGCCTCAACTCAACTCGACGTGTTTGGAGGGAAAAAAATACAGAATATGACCCTAAGAATACCATTCCCACCATCAAGCATGGTGGTGGAAGTATTATGTTTTGGGGGGGTTTTTCTTCTAAGGGCACAGGCCAACTTCACTGCATTGACGGGAAGATGAACTGGGCCATGTATCACAAAATCCTGGGTGACAACCTCCTTGCCTCCGCCAGGGCACTGAAAATGGGTCGTGGATGGGTCTTTCAGCACGACAACGACACAAAACATACAGCCAAGGAAACAAAGGAGTGGCTTCATAAGAAGCATATCAAGGTCATGGAATGGCCTAGCCAGTCTCCTGACCTCAATCCCATCGAAAATCTATGGAGAGAGCTGAAGCTTCGCGTTTCCAAATGCATGCCTAAAAACCTTAAGGATATGGAGATGATTGGCAGAGAGGAGTGGGACAAAATTACTCCTGAAGTGTGTGCAAACCTTATAAAAACTATAAGAAACGTCTGACTGCTGTGCTTGCCAACAAGGGTTTTTCCACCAAGTATTAAATGATGTTTTCCTAGGGGATCAAATACTTATTTCCCTTAAAGAAATGAAAATTATTTTTTATTTCTCATTTCATGTAATTTTCTCCGTTTTTCTTTTGATATTCTATGTGGCACTGTTAAGATAAAGCTGGCATAAAATTATGAGACGTTTCATTTATTTTGTAGTATTAAAACTTTAAAAGTCAGTGGGGGATCAAATACCTATTTCCTCCACTGTGTATATATATATATATATATATATATATATATATATATACACACACAGTACCTTGCACTTGGGGGCAATATCTACTCAGTCCACTGGGATGGGCATTATATATATTTGGCTATACAGAGGGGACATTATCTACTGAGGACACCAAGGGTGGAAGTATTACATATAACTAACAATACAGAGGGGGGCATTATCTTCTGGGTGCACCAAGGGGAAGCATTATATATACCTGGCACTACAGAATGAAGTATTATCGACTGGGGCACCAAGGTGGGAGCATTATATATATCTGGCACTACAGAAGGGGCATTATCTTCAGGCATTACAGGGGGATCATTGTCTACTGGCATTACGGGGTATTATATATATATATATATATATATATATATATATTATATATATATAGGCACCATGGAGGGAGCATTATAGATATTTATTGGCACTACAATGGGGCATTATAATACTGGGATTACTACAGGGGAGTTATAACTTCAGAGGGCAGTAGAAGTACAGATGGAACTGCAGAAGGGGTTTTATAAATATTAGGTGCACTATGATTATATTATTGCTACTGGAGTACTGTAGGGGAATTATTATTACTCGGCACTATATGTAGGCATTCCTACTAATGGGGGTACTCTTGGGGAGTATTATTACGAATGAGGGCAGTCTGGTAGCACTATTACTAGGGGGGGATATCTGTTTAGCAATGTTATTTCTGACAGTATAGTGTTTGTGGGCATGGGGGAGTACCACGGGCACAGTATTGGGAGTAACAGAAGGATTACAGTGGCCTGTTTAAATTTGTTGGCTGATCTAGGGACTGTATAAATTTGGGGTATGTGTTGCAAAATCTGTAACCTTCTCCGATCTACTATGTGCCATATAGTAACATTGTTGTCTTCTTATGTGACAGAGGGAGCTGCACACCCTTGACCAAAGATGTCTACATCATAGGAGACATCACTGGATGTAAAAGATTAAAAGGGTTAGATTGAGAATATGGCATTGGGCGGGGAAAGGGGGGTTCAACTTTCTTGCCTTCTCTCTGCTCAGCAAGCACAGCACTGTTCATTTGATAGAGGCTGTGTTTAGAATCGCAGCTGAGCCTTATTAAATTTTTGGGGGTGGGGGGTACAAAAGTATCCGTCCCAGGTGCCTCAGACCTTAGGCATGCCAAAATCTGCACAGCAGGGGAGATGGAGGGGGACAAAAGACTGTGTATGGACTCAGCTTAGGTGCTGTCACTGCATCTGAGGGGACAGTTAACCCCGTAAATGCCGCAGTCAGTAGCAACCGTAGCATTGGATCAATTTGGAAGGAGGGTGCTCCCTTTGTCATACAATCAGAGCCCCCGCAGCTAAATTGCAGGCCTCTGATGGTTTGCTATGATAGCCTGGGGCTTTGTGAAGGCTCCCAGGTCTGTCTAAGTAAGCTGCCTGTTAACTAATGCCATGGCTTGACAAGCAACAGGTAAAATTAGTAGTGTTGACTACAATAGTATATTATTGGAGTCTCTGGTATAAATGATCAGAAGCTTGCATGTACAAGTCCTCTAAGGGGGTAAAATTAAAGAGTCAAAAAACAAACAAACAAAAAATGTCTTTGTCCCTTAAAAATATGGAAGAAAATGCGATATATATATATATATATATATATAAATACAGTATATATATATATATATATATATATATATATATATATATAAAATTTAATGTTTGTTTGTGTCGTTAAAAGATATCCACAGTATCCTTTATAACAGTGGCATCTACAGTACCCCACCCCCTTAACACTGACCCCCCCCCCCCCCGTCTCCTTAATATGGACCTCCACAGCGGGCCACCCCCTTAACTTTGATCTTCACTGCAGCCTGCCCCTTTAACAGTGAGTTCCACAGAACCCCACCCCTTGACAGTGACCTCTACAGGGCCGCCCCCTTAACAGTGACTGTAAGTTACAGTCCCCTTACCTGTGACCTCCACCATATCCGGCCCTCTTAAAGAGGACCTTTCACTACTCCTGACATGCCTGTTTTAATATCTTCATGCATTCCCTATGTAATAGCAATTCTGGAACATCTATTCCTATGGCTCTATGTTGTGCCATTCCTTTATTATTTCTACTAGAAGTTATAATTGAATTGCTATTAGCCTTCAGTAAGGGAACAGAGGGGAGGTAACAAATTGGGATGTGTGTATCTGCACAGCCTCGCTCTAGCCAATGAGTGCTGCCATGTTCATGTATGCAGGGACACACCCCCAACTGGTTACCTCCCCTCTGTACTCTTACTGAAGGATAATAACAATACATTCATAACTTCTAGTAGAAATAATAAAGAAATGGCACAACATAGAGACATAAGAATAGATGCTCCAGAATTGTTATTACATGGGGTATACATGAAGCTATTAATACAGGCATGTCAGGGGTGGTGAAAGGTCCTCTTTAACAGAGACCTCCACAATGACTACCCCTTTAACAGTGACTGCCACAGTACCCTGTTCCCTTTATAGTGACCTCCACTGTACCCCACTCCCTTAACGGTGACCACACAGTACCACACTTCCTTAACAGTTACATCCACAGTGCCCTCCCCTTTAACAGTGACCTCCACAGTGGCCACCCCTTTATTAGTGACCTCCACAATACCCCGTCTCCTTAACAGTGATTTCCACAGTAACTCCCCCCTTAAATGTATCCTCCACAGAGCTCAGTTCCCTTATAATGTGACCTCCACAACACCCCGCCCCCTTAACATTGACTTCTACAGCACTCCACCCCTTAACACTGACCTCCATAGCGGACCGTCCCCTTAACTGTGACCACCATTCCTGCCCCCTTAAGAGATTTCCACAGCGCCTGCCCCTTTAACAGTGACCTCTGCAGCATCCCGCCCCCTTAACAGTGACTTCCACAACATTCTGCCCCTTTAACAGTGACCACAGTACCCAGCTTCCTTAAGAGTGGCCTCTACATCAATCTGCCCCTTAACACTGACCTCCATAGCGGACCATCCCCTTAACTGTGACCTTCACAGCAGCCTGCCCCTAGGGTGGCCAGAGGTCCGGTTTTAGGCCGGACAGTCCGTCTTTCAGACTCCCTGTCCTCCGTCCGACACAGGGCCTGGACGGACACAGGGATTTCCTGTGCTGTCTGTGAGTGAGTTGCAGGGAGAATGTCACCCTCCCTCCCATCCCTGCAGCTGACAGAAGTTGATTTTTACCTTCATTTTTTCAATCCCCGTTGGCTGTGGAGTGGGAGGGGGTGTGGGGCAGGGTCTTTAAGTCTGTCTTTTGAGGGTGGCCTGAATGGCAATCCTACCTGCCCCCTTAACTGTGATCTGCATAGCACTACGGTCCCTCAACATTGTCATCCACAGTACCCTACCCCTTTAAAGCTGACCTACAGCAGTGAAGAAAAATGGCTGGGTTGTTATGGAAACTGGTGTAAAACTGTGTGTATGTGGAGACTAAGGGCCTGCAAGCTTCTATTGGCTGATAAGGGACATGTGACCGTGTGCATGGCAGGCTTCTATTGGCTAATGCATTTTTTGGGGGAATATCTCAGGAACAGTACGTGCTAGAGACCTAGGATCTGCTATAAAACATTTACAGACACCTGATGTACTTGTGTGGCAAATTTCGTCATTGTAAATGTGACGGTGCCCTTTAGCGGACATACACACAATCCGCTATATATATATATATATATATATACACTCACCGGCCACTTTATTAGGTACACCATGCTAGTAACGGGTTGGACCCCCTTTTGCCTTCAGAACTGCCTCAATTCTTCGTGGCATAGATTCAACAAGGTGCTGGAAGCATTCCTCAGAGATTTTGGTCCATATTGACATGATGGCATCACACAGTTGCCGCAGATTTGTCGGCTGCACATCCATGATGCGAATCTCCCGTTCCACCACATCCCAAAGATGCTCTATTGGATTGAGATCTGGTGACTGTGGAGGCCATTTGAGTACAGTGAACTCATTGTCATGTTCAAGAAACCAGTCTGAGATGATTCCAGCTTTATGACATGGCGCATTATCCTGCTGAAAGTAGCCATCAGATGTTGGGTACATTGTGGTCATAAAGGGATGGACATGGTCAGCAACAATACTCAGGTAGGCTGTGGCGTTGCAACGATGCTCAATTGGTACCAAGGGGCCCAAAGAGTGCCAAGAAAATATTCCCCACACCATGACACCACCACCACCAGCTTGAACCGTTGATACAAGGCAGGATGGATCCATGCTTTCATGTTGTTGACGCCAAATTCTGACCCTACCATCCGAATGTCGTAGCAGAAATCGAGACTCATCAGACCAGGCAACGTTTTTCCAATCTTCTAGTGTCCAATTTCGATGAGCTTGTGCAAATTGTAGCCTCAGTTTCCTGTTCTTAGCTGAAAGGAGTGGCACCCGGTGTGGTCTTTTGCTGCTGTAGCCCATCTGCCTCAAAGTTCGACGTACTGTGCGTTCAGAGATGCTCTTCTGCCTACCTTGGTTGTAACGGGTGGCAATTTGAGTCACTGTTGCCTTTCTATCAGCTCGAACCAGTCTGCCCATTCTCCTCTGACCTCTGGCATCAACAAGGCATTTCCACCCACAGAACTGCCGCTCACTGGATGTTTTTTCTTTTTCGGACCATTCTCTGTAAACCCTAGAGATGGTTGTGCGTGAAAATCCCAGTAGATCAGCAGTTTCTGAAATACTCAGACCAGCCCTTCTGGCACCAACAACCATGCCACGTTCAAAGGCACTCAAATCACCTTTCTCCCCCATACTGATGCTCGGTTTGAACTGCAGGAGATTGTCTTGACCATGTCTACATGCCTAAATGCACTGAGTTGCCGCCATGTGATTGGCTGATTAGAAATTAAGTGTTAACGAGCAGTTGGACAGGTGTACCTAATAAAGTGGCCGGTGAGTGTATATATATATATATATACACCCCCCAAAAAAGGTACTAATAAAAACTATGTGCACTGGAGCAGCTGTTGGGAGGGGCAGTTCAAAAATTTGCTAGGGAGACCCAGTAATATCTAGTTATTAGAGATGAGCGAATCTATTCGTCGATTCGTTGATTCGTATCGAATCTTGGAAATTTTTAGCGAATCCGAATATTAGGTGATTCGCTTCGGCTTTGTACGCATTCGCTACGTAGTTGTCCTATAAATTATACGCTATTGCTATGTATAAGTTACTCTATACGCTGTTGCGTACAAATTCAATTCATTAGCAAAATTTTACTGTTAGTTCGTTTATCGTGTGCAAAAGCCCGGGAAGAAAGCGGTCACCTGACCTTGTGGGCAGGGCTTGCTCTGATTGGCTCAGGCTCGGTAAGCCAGTGATGCATCACTTCTGCTGCGACTGCTGAGATGAGCAGAAGCACTGTGTGTGAAGTTCTGAGACTCTGAGACCTGTTTTGTGAAAATTGGGTGTAATTGCTCTGGGAATCCATATTACACATATCAGGGATACTGCAGGGCAAGTGCAGGCAAGTTCAGGGCTAGTATTTAATCAGGCAGGGAGAAAGAGACAGGGAGAGACAGGGAGATACAGGGACAAAGACCAGCTGCAGGGCCACAGAGTGAATCGAAAAATGTCTGGAATGGATAAGCAAAAGGGGTCCAGTTCCAGCCAGACCTCGAGCTCAGCGGCCAGCGGCACTCACTGCGCCTGCACCGAATGAAGGCCGAATGGCGTAGGCGCAGGATTTGCAGCACGGACAGGGCCAGCTGCAGATAGAGCTAGCTGCCTGGCCCTGTCCATCAAAAGAAAGGAGGCGTAACTAAAGGTGGGGAAACGGCGCTACTAGGTGCAGGGTTACCGCCCCTTGCACCTAGTAAGGTTAATTTGCATATCAGAAAAGTTTATTTTTTACAAAAACGGGGACACCAAGAAGAAAATGATTAACAGATTGGGCATCAGGTGACATTTGCACATTGCAAATGTCATCCTGTTTTATATGCCCAAAACTGGTGATAGAAACTCTTTAATGAACATTGGAAACCACACATTCTGTTTTGTCTGTGACAGTTTAATTGATCTTAAAAGGTGGTTGACCACTTCAGTGTATTAACTCTCACCTTTTGTAAACAAAGCATGACTATAATTGCATTCAAGTGAACTGGCAGAAACAAGTCAGTTCAAGACGTGAAAAAAATGGAATTTCAACCAGAAAAAAGAAAAGTCATAGAATTATGAAAATCAAAACATCTCGATTAAGGATGAGTGAAGCTTTTCAGGTTCACTTAAGCCAAATCCACTAAGATGGTGCACAGCGCCATTTTACTACACATGCTGGCGGACAAAACCTTGAGGAAGGAAGAAGGATGCCCACATGAAGGAAGGAAGGAGTGGGAGTGCTTTCCCTGATTGGCTCTCAGGCCAACAGAAAGCCTAGATCAAAATTGAGAAAGCAGGCAGGGAGATGCCTGTGCAGAATGAGCAGAACATCATTCTGTGTTGAGCTGTTAATGAGGGTGGATGGGTGTATGCAGTGTCTGATGGAAAACGATCTCATACAGTATATAGAGTCACAATTAAGCATCTCTTCTAATGCAACATGGACAGTGCAAGGAAAGATTAGCAAGAAATAATTAAGGGTCTTGGATCAGGGAAAGCAGTTTGAGGAAATGAGTGGCTAAGGGGCTGGGGCACTGCTGTAGAAAATCATTCTTGATGTTCTGAGCCAAAAAACTAGCCCTTTTTTTTTCAAAACCTCTATATTTGCCAGCACAGCAACCCAATAGCATTCTGCTGCTGAGTAATAGCACTTTTTTTTAGTGTATATATCTGTCCAGCGTTATTCAACGTGCTTCATTATAGCGTAAGCATTTTACACCAATAACACCATTTTCAGACCATTGAAATTAAAAGCAAATTATACTGTAAACACAAATATTACCATCTTTCCTTCATTGTTATATTGTTGGAATGGAGGGGAGAATAATTGCATTACAAGATTACAATGTGTGTTTTTAAACCTGTTGTCTTTTAAACTGTGTGTTTAAACACAAATAACACAGTAGACAAATCTTAAACTGGCCCTTCCTGGATATGGTATTAATGTTTTGAGGAGGAGAATAATCACATTACAAGTATGCAAAGTGTGTTTTACAGTAGAGAGAGGGCTATTTTGAATCTGTGTTTTAAAACACAAGTAAAACATGCAGCAATCTTAACAGCGCTAATACTGTACTATTCTCAAAGTAAATTGTCAATAGCAGTATTCACTGTGTTTTTAGAAGGGGAAGGACATTTAATTGTGCCTTTGTCTTCAAGTTACAGAAAATACACTTGCAATTTTGCTATAACCATTCCATAATTTGTGTGACTGCGTACCAAACATTTAGAAAAATCGTCAGTTTACATTAGACCTCATTATAAAATGTCTGGAATATGAAAGGGTTCAAAAAGAGAGGCCCAGGCCTTGTACTCCCAGAGCCAGGGTTACAGGCAGTGAGGGTGGACCCACAGTGTCAAATAAACAGTTTGGCTTTGGGCTAAACCTAAGGGCATTGTCCTGGTAGCTCCCTGGTATTCACCCTTTAACTCTTATACAGGGACCTGGGCTTTGCCTCAAGGAACCAACCAGGCATCAGTCAGAGACATCAGCGAGAAGCATGAAGGACACAGGCAAAAATGTAATCTGAATATAATCCAATAGTCAGGGCAGGCTGAGTATTTGTGTATGCCAAATAGCAATTCCAAGGTCAGGGCAGGCAGAGTTTGTGCGTAATCCAGGTCACAGTTCCAAGGTCCGGGCAGGCAGCAAGTAGCAGAATTCAGAGCAGATCACCTTCACTGGGTACTAACAAGTACAAACCTTAAAACTCAGATTAGGAGGTGGATCCAGAGCCCAGCTAAACGGAAGACTGATCAGCAACTTAACCAGCACCTGGACAGGGGCAGGTGGGCCGATGCCCAGGGGGCCAACCTGAGCCCTCCTCACAGCCAGCCAATGGATGTTTTTGGGGGCGTACTTTGTGCTGCTGGCAGTATTTTGTGATGGACTGTGGTATTTGGCTCTGTTGGGGTGGTATAATGTGCCACAATATGGTATTGATGGCCCTGCCTTCCATCAATTTGGACCCAACTACAAACGGCACCCCTTTTAGTATTTTTTCCAGGGCCACTTTAAGTTCCCAGTCCACCCATGTGTATAGCCTTTGCTTAACTTAATCAACTACTTGGGATCTTGTCATAAACCTCCTTTCTTTCTGACCTTTACTTCTTGGTAATCCACATACCATATATTAGGAAGAAGTAGTGGGTGAATAGAAGGAAGTACAACTGCGGGGTCACTGAACACAGTGTGTGTTTGTTGTATGTTACTGTGGAGATGGTTAAGTCTGCAGAGGACCTATGAATGTAAAATAGTAGATTTGAAGACTATTTGCAAAGTTGCTCAACTTTTTGCACTTTAGATTAACTGGAGAAGTGAAAAAATTGAGAAGGTGGATTTAGTCTGAAAAGGGTTGGCCAGGATTTTTTCAGGAGCTGTGAAGAGAAATATTTTTACCTGCTCCCAATCAGTACATTTGGGCTCTATGGCTCTCTGGTTGTCTTCACCAGACTTTCAGTCTCCACAAGTAAACCTCCTGCTTAGAGAGGGTCATGTGAATTGATGCAGCCAATGACTAGCCTCAATGGTGACGTGTCCCCAAGTACTATGTGACATATCAGTAACATGCTATTTGGGGACATGTCACCAATAAGGCCAAACATTTGCCACAGCTGCACTTGTGACCCCATCCAAGCAGGAAATTTACATGTGGGAAACAGTTAATCAACCTGAAAGGGCGTCAGCAGATTTGTTCCTATGAAACTGGCTGACCTGTTACATGTGCACTTGGCAGCTGAAGGCATCTGTATCGGTCCCATGTTCATATGTGCCCATATTTCTGAGAAGGATGTTTTAATATATGCAAATGAGCCTTTAGGGGTAATGGGGACATTGCTGTTACACCTAGAGGCTCAGTTTTCTCTGCAACTGACACTGCAGTGAGCCCCCATGGGAGCTGGTGTAGACGATGAGAGTGGTACTGATCTAGTGTTGTTAGTCTAGCGTCCTACCTCAGGCCATAGCTCCCTGGGGTCAGTTGCAGAGAAAGTTGTAGCACTGAAGAATGAGACCAGAGTTGAGCGTAACAAAGTCCCTTTTACTAAGTGCAATGTAGAACTTGAAAATACATACAGCAGCATCAGCAACGATATTGAGGCAGGTTGGTGCCTGTCCTTGTGGTTGTTTGGTGATGAGGTTGCCTTTAGCCTGTTTTCCATCACCTCACAGCAGTGTCTGTAGTAGCTGGATATGGTAGTTCATGTTGCTGTCTTTATCCTCAAGGATTACTCAAGGCAATCTCGTAACGGTTCTCTCCAAAGAAATCTGTAACAGGAGTAGGAGCAACGGAGACTGCATCCTCTCCACACCGTAGCTACACATGAACTCCTCAACCTTGGCAGGAAGCAGCACAAAACTACTGCTACCAAGAAGGGAGGATGATGAGAAAGGAAAAAGGGGGGTGTATGGAATATAGAGGGAGCACCACAGAACTGCCAAAAGATAGATACCCAGTAGTGTTAATAAGTGGATAACTAAATAAATGAAAGTCACTTACTTCACTAGGGAGGGGGGCACAAGATAAACTCAATACACTTGATCCCTCTCCTCCCTCGCTGAGGGAGGATGTATGTTTCTTTTGCTCCTGAAGAAGGGACCTATGTACTTCCCTGAAATTCATCAAGCTTATTTTTATTGTAATAAAAAATACTTTCTACTACATTCTTGGGATATAAGAATCCACTACATCACTGAAGCAACCTCAGCAAGGGAGGAGAGGGCTCAAGTGTATTGAGTTTATCTTGCGCCCCATTTATTTATTTATCCACTTATTGACACTACTGGCTACCTATCTTTTGGCAGTTCTGTGGTGTTCCCACTATATTTCCTACACCTCGGTGTAGCCCCCCTTTTTCCTTTCTAATCATTTTGTGCATCCATGCTGCTGGTTGAATTGAATTTCGCAGCTGCAGCCTACTGACCAATTCTCCTATAGGTATTCTCCTACTGGACCACTGTAGTCCCATGGTACTTTTCCCCACTTATCTTTCTCCTCCTATCCATCCATCCCCTACCCTACCCTCCCAGTTTTAACTCCTTTTTTTGTTTATATTTGACCAAGAAGGGAGGAACAGGGTGATTAACCCTGTTCCTGCCAACCTTTACCATACCTTTCTTCCTGGTAGTAAGAAACAGGAAACAAACAGTGAAATACAATGCATAACAAGTCTGGGGTACTACACCACGTCCTCTCCACTTTGATTGACAGGGCTAGGCATGATGAAGCTTTCACTGCCTGGCCCTGTCATTTTGGATAGCAGCCACAGGAATCTGAAAAAATAACAGATCTGTGTGCCGTCCCATAGATATGAATGAGTCTGTGTGCTATCTGCAAAAATGTAGATAAAAAATACAGTTGTGTACATGAGGCATTATAGGGTTCCTATACAGCATTTTCTATATGACATTAGCATATTTAAACATCATTAATGTATCTGCTATCTATTGTTTCTCACACACATCAAGACCATTGAACCGTCATATCTGAAACACTCTGCAGTATATGAGAGCTAGAAGATAAAGTAAGGATGGAGTTGAGGTGTAAGAATAGTGCCTTTCAGGAGTCTGGGTCATATTACAGATATTGAATGACAAGTCTATACGTATTATGACCGGTATACAGCAGTCCATAAATATGTGCAGATAAAGGTTACAGGGACAAGAACGTAAAGTCGGTATCCACACCCTTCCCTTGTGACACACCTAGATTTGTGACTTTACACTGGCAATACAAGATTTCCTCCTCGGCAAGCTATGTGGTTTCTCGACTCACACCCTACATTGTAAGCAGACCCCTTGTCCTGGCAATATTAACTAAGCAGCAATAACACAAACGATCAGCCTGGCCTCACATAAAAGCAGATACAGCTGGGATTTGGCACTGATGCAAGATCTCAAAGGTTGTGTATCATTTGTCTTGTAGTTATACACTTGAAGAATTGCCATCATTTACAACGTAAAATGAGACACCAGTTTAATGTCCGAATTTCCTTTTAAGTCCTAAACACATTGGGGAGAATTTATCATAAAGGTAATATTTGATGCCAATTTTGTTTTAATTTGCATTCATGTACATTGCACCACATTTCTCAAACGTCACATGTTTGTTAAATTTGGTGTATCTTTACATCTAAGGCTACTTTCACATCTGCGCTTTCCCTTTTGTCCCCATTCATTGTCAATGGGGACAAAACTGAACTGAACAAAACAGAATGCATCAGAATGCATTCTATTCCATTTGGTTGCACTCCCATCCTGGACAGAATAACTCTGCAAGCAACGTTTTTCTGTCCGCGACGTGGTGCGGAGCAAGACGGATCCGACATGACTCACAATGTAAGTCAATGGGGATGGATCCGTTTTCTCTGACACAATAGAAAACAGATCCCCCCCCATTGACTTTCAATAGAGTTCTTGACGGATCCATCTTGGCTATTTTAAAGATTATACAACCAGTTCCGTTCGTTACGGATGCAGACGGTTGTATTATCGTGACAAGCGTTTTGCTGATCCATAACGGATCCAGCAAAAACGTTGGTGTGAAAGTAGCTTAACACTTACAGTATGTCTAAAAATACTGCTCCAGTTTGCAACTTTTATAGTGGATTTCTTAAAAAGTCTAATTAACATAGCTAACCACACTGACTTTCCTCGCACTATTCAAAACTGGAGTGAGTGAGGTAAAACTGAAAAAGTTAACAACTTTCTCAAAAAGTTATAAAGTCATCCTATTTAGCAACTATTTGAAGCCAGAACTCTAGTATGCAGGATGTCATAAGTTCCCCCCATTGCTACTATACTTTTATTTAGGTGTCTTTAGGTGTCTTTTAATAAAAGTTGCCATCCTTTACACTCCATGGGCCTGGTTCTTCCTTCTATCCTACAGCAAGTGTTTGGGAATCTGTTGGTTTCTACATCCCAGAAGAGACCAGCTTTTGTGCATCGTTGGAGACAGGAAAGCCTCCTTAAAGGGGTTGTCTCACTTTAGTAAATGTTCAGTAAATGGCATTTATCATGTAGAAAAAGTTAATACAAGACACTTACTAATGTGTCATGGAAGCAAGACATGTATAATGTGATGAAAGAATGAGTCTAGCCACCAAATGAGACAATATGGACAATAACAATATATTAGTAAATGCATTGTATTAACTTCCTCTACATGATAAATGTCACTTGCTGAAGTGAAACAACCCCTTTAAGCTTTACATATGTTGTGCATGCTGAACAACAATACTCAGTAAGCAGCCTTATAATTTGGTGCTGCATTTTTATTGCTGGTTTCACCCTCTGTTTTTATTTCTTCCTTTTGATATCTGCTATTGTGGAAGTGTCAATCACCTCTATTTACATTAGATAGACGTGCAGCGACCAGGCTGCGGGGGCATGTGTGAGTGTTGGGCATGTCACAGTGATAATGGTGCCGGTGGTTATATTACTCACAGTTTGGTGACTGCTGCTCCCTGGGTCAGCGTGCAGCTATGTGGAAGGGGGACATCAATCCCTTTGGGGCACTCTCTGGTTTTCAGGGCTCTGCTGGATGGTGAGGTGCCCTTGGTGGTTTGGTATTAAGGTGTTGTTTGGCAGGGTCCTGGTATAGTTTTGTGATGCCAGCGCCCTTATGGCGCAATGTAAAATAAAGAGGAGGCAGTTTGTGTAAAACAAAGGAAACTTTACTTTTGCCTTGTGAGAATGTCCTTTTTAGATTACAGTTGGTAAATTACTTTACTTAGTATAAGGCAAAGACAAATATGCTGCAGGATTCCCTCTTTAGGCTGGTTACTTGAGTAAAGTGCAAGTTTAGTTATGTTTCTTATTCTTTCTCCTGTTTTTATCTGTTTCTTATTTTTTTATATAAATTAATCCACCTGTTTCTAGGCCTAGTTCTGGATAATACTTGAACAGAGAATAATTCACATGAGCAACCCCACAGGGCGGCATCCCTGGATGACAGGCATTAATACTTCTGCTCCATTATTTCTGGGTGCTTGGAACATAGATAAATCTACACTTCCCGGAGGGTTAAAAGTGGGTACAGAATACAACTTGACGTCAATAGTTTTGAAGGACGTGTTCAGGTGCTGGAAGCTATACCTTGTGCACACTGGTGCCAGCAAAGTCCATAAAGCATTAATCAGCTGTTTACCTAAGCTGGACTCTCCTTTATCCAGAATATACTTGGGTCCTAGTGGCTTGGAAATGGTAAGTGCCAACAGCAGACTGACTTGGCCAGGGTCTGACAAATATGGCAGCCTTAGGATGGATGAGTTCCTACTTCTCCTCCTGCTCTTTGCTTGTCTGTCTCCTCTTCTCTCACTGACTCATGACTGACTCTCTAACTTCCTGTTGTCTAGGTGGTTATATGTGAGACAACAGCACCACCTAGTGGTGAAACACTACAATATGAAGTACTCAGCCTTTATTAGGTTCCTGCAGCATGAAATGGTAAAAGACAATAATTAATATGACATGGCTATAATACACAAAGTTTGCGGTGTCCCTTTTCACATCATATGTGGGACGCTGCAGATGGTCATCATTCATGTCCACGTTTAAGTAGTATCTTTAAATGTAGGCTGTTATCAAACCACACTATACTTAGTTCTGCTTCATGTTGAAAGGTCATTAGCCTTATCATTTAAATTGTGATGATCAGAGGGAAAGGGTTAAAGGGAGTCTGTCAGCAGTTTTGACCTACTTTGCAGGGCACTTGCAAGTGCAGAACCTGACACATTAAAAGTTCATATTCACAGTTTTCACACCACTCCTGATAATAAAAGCTCCACAAAAGGTGTGATTGTCCGTGACCCCCACCTAGTGCTGTCAGCTTTTTAGAACAGTCAAAACTGCTGACAGACTCCAATAAGTAGTGATAAAGATCCCCAAAGTGCCACAGTAGTGATAAAGCTCACTAAAATGCCTCCAGTAGTAATAAGGACCCCTAAAGTGCTTCTAATACTAATATGACCCTCTAAAGTGTCCCCAGTAGTAATAAAGTCCCCTAAAGTGCCCACAGTACTAATAAGGCCCCCTAAAGTGACCCCAGTGGTAATAAGGCCCCTTAAAGTGCCCCCAATAGTAATAAGGCCCCCTAAAGTGCTCCCAATAGTAATAAGGCCCCCTTAAATGGGCACAGCTATAGGGGAAAAATGTCCTCTTGTATTGCTCTCAGTAGTTATAATGGTAATGTATTGCTACAGATAGTTATAATGCCCCTTTAGGGCACAGCTATAGGGGAAGGGAATGGTAATGTATTGCTACAGATAGTTATAATGCCCCTTTAGGGCACAGCTATAGGGGAAGCGGCTGCTTTGAGGCCCAAACTCACAAGGGTCCCCCTCGGAGGAGGACTAAAAGATTTTATCGTCAGGGCCCCCTCAACAGTATTATACAATGACATTAAATACAGTGACACTGTAGGAAATGGACAGAGCGGCTGCTCTTAACTAGCCACAGGAGTGGGGGTTGTACGTGAGTTTTAGGTTTTGAAGAAGTTGCTGTAGGGCCTAGTCAGTTCTAGTTACGCCACTGCCCTCTTAAGTGCCACCTGTAGAGCCACTATTAGTGATAATGACCTCTATAGTGTCTCTAGTAGTTATAATTTCCTTTACAGTGCCCACGTAGTTATAATTCCCCCTTATTCTCCCAGTACTTATAATGTCCTCTTGTATTGCTCTCAGTAGTTATAATGGTAATGTATTGCTACAGATAGTTATAATGCCCCTTTGTATTGCCCCAGGTAGTTATAATGCCCCCTGTATTGCCCCAGATATTTATAATATTCCCCTCTATTGCCTCCAGTAGTTATAATATCTGCCTGTCATGCCTTGTGCTTCTCCTCATAGGCTTCAGGCCTAGTGGCATTTGGCCTATGAGAGTGATCGGTGCTGAGAACCATTGGTTCCTATGCCCAGCTGTAATATTCAACTGTATAGCTATTCTATGGAGTTGTATTTGCAGTAGGACATTATAGTTTCAAGCTCCTGGCCAAAACATTGGGGGACGAAGCCCCAGAAGTCTTCGCCTAGCAACGCCTAGGGCAGCATACTCCACCACTTGCTCTTGTGGAATTTGCCACAATGCCTGATGGGCAGTCTGGCGCTGTTCCCTCAATGAACAGAGCACATCATGCTCTGCTCAGCTGCAGGCGCTATGAGGTGACATAATCGTGCCTGAACAGGAGACTGCTCAGGCTGGAGGATGCTGGATAGACTACAAACTAGGGAATGAGGCCCAGGCAGACATAGCAGCTAGACTTGGGACCCATTGTGACCTTGACCTCGCCTGGAAGTACACACACACAGAGTAATCATAGGTCCCATAGCAGTTCCTACCCTGCATTCTTGTGTATAGCTAGTAGCCATGTGAAATGCTATGTATACAAGCTAACTTCAAAATCAGTTCTGTTCAGGGAGACCCAGCAGGAAGCTATACTGACTGCTTACCTTCCTGTTGGCTTTTCCTGAGAATGGTTAGCACTCCAATTCAACAACAGTGTCTTTGTCCTTAAGGTGTTGTACATCACAGTATATACAGTATATGCATCAGCTTTTACAGAAAAGTTTTAAACTTTTATTTAATACTTCAGGTCATCTGCAAAGCATGTTGGAAAGGACCTCAAAGTCCCCCAAAGTGAAGGACATCATACAGGTCATGTGCAGTGTGCTCTTCATTCACTTTTATGGGAGTTCCGAAGAGGGTCGGCCGAGCATGCTCAGCTATTTCGAGAACTCCCATAGAAGTAGGAGTCAACTTTTCATTTACCTCTATGGGAGTTCCAGAAATAGTCATCACGTGGAGGGTGGCCACGCTTGCACGGTGCTCCCTCATTCACTTTGGGGACCCCCTTCTAGAGATAGGTGAGGGTCCTAGAGGTGGGACATGCACCTATCTGACATTGGTGGGAGATTCTAAGGATATGCCACCAGTGTGTGAGAAGAGCAGCACCAGCAAATGCTATGTGTTCTGCTGCAAGCTACAAGACCAAGTTTATGGACCCCAAGAAGTAATACAGTTATTCCTCTACAAATCGTTTATTTTTTATTTTCTTTTGAAATTTTTTTAGTATTCCGTACCAGGAGTTTGTTGAAAAATTGTAATACATATCACCAAAATGAGTTTTCATATTCTTAATTCGAGGAAAAGGAATATAGACTCCTTTTATTGAAACCCTTAAAGCATGTTAGTAACTTTGGCCTACAAGCAGACTTGAACTGTGTCCTGTGCTGTGCGCACCCTTCCCCACCGCTTGTATAATTGGTTAACAGCCTCCTCAAGTGCAAAGTGCAGTGCAACAAGATATACAAAGATGCAACATGTTTGAACTAGAAGGAAATTTATTGAAGATGTTTCACACATTCACACCATACATAAAATCCTTCCCTAACAAAGTCAGGAGACTTCCACCAGCTAACACAGACCAGGCATTACAGATTGGAAAATGGAAGCTTTCCAATGCTGCTTCTTATACAGATGCGGATATAAACTTTTGTTAAAGGCATCAGTGACTTGTACTTGCAGACATCTTGCTGTCTGGCACCTTCCTTGGCATCAGCAATTTGAGTAGACTTCATAGTTGAGGATGAATAATAGCACCGAATATTTCTACTGATATATACAATAATGGAAATTCTCTCTGCATGAGGATACTATAAAATGTCAAATCCACCCAGAAATACTGTAATTTATTTGGGGGGGGACATCACCTCCATACTAAATATTGACCTACAGAGGTTTTATAAGCCTGATGTTTCATGGCCTTTAGGTTATGATATAAGCACCAGCCAGTTCTGATGTCACTGTGTCGCACTCAAGGAGAACACAGACTGAAAGGGCAGTAAGAGGGAGCAAAAGAGAAAATTGCAAAGACAGAGAGGTGTTGCTTTTAACAGCATCAGTGACCAGCCATACCCCCCAACAGTGTTAGTCATACAAGGCACTCTCTGTTGCAAATACTTGGCACAACAAGAGGGTTTAATATTGCAAGGCAAACATAGTTCTTGAACATGGTGCCTATATTTTGCAGAATAAAACATGTTTGTGTTGGGAGGTATGGATGGCACTGGTGATGTCATAAATCATGGACAACAACAGCTTCTTAGTATTTAAGGCTGCTTCTGCTGGAAGATGTTGTCACAGAGTAGCTCTTCACAGCACTGGATGATCCACCACCGCTGGAGAACTTGACAGAACTGCCACCGAATCCTGATCCAGCACCAAAGCTGCCTCCACCATATCCACTTCCGTATCCACTTCCGTATCCACTTCCGTATCCACTTCCACCTCCAATTGAAGAGCTTGAGTTCACCACAGCTGTAAGGCCAAAAAAAAAATGGTTAGGATTCTATGTAAAGTATGCATAGACCATTCATTCATGAATCCAAATGGTCATTGCATTAGACATTAGACTACAAAGACAGATACTTACATACGCTAACAGCGCCAACACCTTCACCTGCCAGTCTAAAAAGGAAAAAAAGCAAAACAATATGTGATTATTTATAACAAAAAACTGTGATTTCATTCACGTTAATATATTTTGAATTTCTTAATCACCGAAGAACCAGGCAAATTATAGTATTAATACATATTTACAACAAACTACTTAAAGGGAGGACGTCACCTATATTTTTTTTACTAATTGAAACAAGATACTGGCAAATATTATTTTTTCAATTGTTTTTTTTTCCTTTCGTATTCTCTTTTATGTACATGGTCAGACATCTTGCAGTCACGTAGACCAAAGGAACTTGTAGCCTGGAGATGACACATTGAGTTCCATGGGAGTGTTGTGGACATGCTCTGTGCAGAAGTCATTGTGTAGGGAGAAGAAGGATGTGAGCTGTGATCTACTGTGACTGGTGTGATCCTGTATTATCCATAGGTTTTACCTTTCATCATAATCCTACATATGATGATAATGAGATGAATGCTGACAAGTGGTCTCTACAGAAGCCTATTGTTAGACTTAGTACCAGAGTAATGTATTTATATGTATCTAGTCACATTGAAAATAAACAAAATCACCAAAAGTTCCTAAAAATATGTTCAGCAAAAAAAAATAAAAATGATTTAAACAATAGGCAGCAGGTCATTTTCCATACCTGCTCTCCTCTCCTTCCAGCAGTTTTCTGTAGGTGGCAATCTCAATATCCAGAGCAAGCTTGACGTTCATCAGCTCCTGGTATTCACGCAGTTGACGAGCCATGTCCTGCTTGGCCTTCTGTAGAGCAGCCTCCAGTTCTGCCAGTTTCTCACGGGCATCTTTCAGTGCCGATTCACCGCGTTCTTCTGCCTCAATAATCTGAGCTTCCAGTTTAGCACGCTAATAAATTTAGACAAAAGAATAAAAATTAAGTATTTATTTATTCTTGTTCTATGGTTCACTGTGTCATTTATTGTAATCTCATATGTCTCTACGTAGTTCTTGAGGCAAGTTCTGTAAACGTAACTAAGATGATAGTAAGATGCAGAAGACAGGTGGAATCATAAGTCAAACTGTGCTCATTGTGCAGGGAGATGGAGGTGTTATGACCTGCATTATTAAAGAGCAGCAGCTGATCACACTATGAATCATGCGCCCACGCCCTGCCCTCAAACTAGACTTTTACAAAGCCATCTAAATGATAACTAATCCAGGTGTATGCTCGCTGCTCGCTTTTTTGTTGCTTCCAGGCAGCATTAAATTTCCCGTTATTGCACCTGCTATAAACAGTTATAAATAACTGAGCAGGATGCTACATTATTTAAAATTCAATAGGGAGGCAACACTTGTCTTTTAATACATATACCACTCTATTCACAAAGAGCGGATTCATTTCTCATGGTGAATCCATGCAGCTGTTAATCTGTACAAGGTGCAGAAGTGACAGTCGCTCCTAGGCCCTAGTGGCTGAGGAGTGCCAAAGGTCCTTCTGTCCCATAAGATGACACCAGTCTTATGAATGGCATTGTCTTGGGGCTCGTGCTTCAAGTTACACTACTAATGAGGAGAGTATGCTAAAATTACCTGGGCCTTCACGTTCTCAATCTCAGCCTGAAGTCTTTGGATACTACGGTTCAGCTCGGAGATCTCAGTCTTGGTGGAGCGCAGATCATCTCCATGACGTCCAGCTGTGGCTTGGAGCTCCTGGAACTGTATAGGCAAAATTTACAATATGATTAGCAATCTATTATGAATCATATGCAGAAAATGACATTAAGATGCATCTCATAACCTTCATGGTGTGTATTGTAAGCTTACTTTGTTCTGGTACACGGCCTCAGCCTCAGAGCGGCTCTTGGCGGCAATATCTTCATACTGAGCCTTAACTTCAGCAATGATGCTGTCCAGGTCCAAGGCTCTGTTGTTGTCCATGGACAGGACAACTGAGGTGTCTGAGATCTGTGCCTGCAGCTCACGCAGCTCCTATAGAGATAAAAGATGATGCTAGTTTAGAACAAATCAGCACAATCTACAATGTAGAGTAGATATCAGTCTAAAAGGATCAACAGGCTATATATAGTACTTACAGCTTCATACAGGGCTCTCAGGAAGTTGATCTCATCGGTCAGAGCATCAACCTTGCTTTCCAGTTCTACTTTGTTCATGTAGGCAGCATCAACATCCTGTAAAAAAGAGAAAACCATTATGAAATTACTGGTTACTTTGAGCGGCAGTACATAGCTGCATTGTCTACGGCCACAGCAAGATCTTCTAGTGCTTGTTAACTAGTCATGTTCTGTGTTGACAGGTTCCTCTAGAAGCTGAGATGTTTCTACATTCTATGGACTATTTTATTTGAAAATAAGATATTGAGATCAGAAAAAAGCCCACCTTCTTGAGAACAACGAATTCGTTTTCAGCTGCAGTACGCTTGTTGATTTCATCCTCATACCTGCAAGGAGGAAAGAGGAGACATGAGTGGTGAGTACAGTTGGCACAAAGAACTTGAAACGCAAAACAAAAAAACAACTGTATTCCCTTTCTATTCATTGTTATATAATCTCCTCAGGAAACCGGGAGGCCGGGTTTTTCCTTTCAGGCTCTGTTTAATGAACCTTACCTCGACTTATCCTGAGAATCGTGGCATTTCAGAACTACTAGACCTTGTTGTAATTTCCCTTGTAAATGTGTCCAACTGGGCATTAAAATTATATCAAAGTGGGCATAGTGGGACTAAACTCATGCCAACATTGTGCAAAGAAATCTGCCAGCACCTTAGAAGAAAAATACAGCTCCAAACACAGACACAGTTCCTCCGGGAAGGAAAAGGTTAGGTTGTGTGCTGCTCTGTGTATCAAGGGAGCCTTCATGATAAACTTTGGCAGGAGTTATTGTTTGCACTTGATGTTACTAACAATGATCTGTGAAAAACCATGTAAGTCTGGTTGGAAGTCTAAAATCTCCAATAAATAAAGTTCTAGACACTAATACAAATTTTGTGTACATTCCCAAGGCATGCAGTACCTGTATGCTGAAGTATTTAAGCCCTATATGGGTGAAGATTGTTAAATACCGTATGTATGTCTGTCTACATGTTTATATGTGTATGCATTTGTATAAATGGAATAAAGCAATTATTGGATACTGAAAATTAAATCATACTGAAATCTTCATTGTCTGTGCCAAGCCCCTTTGTGCTGGCCATGTACATTTTATTCAATATAGATTACCTGCTATTGACTTTCCTCTATGAGACACACCCCAGGTTTATCTACATTGTTTGCTTTAGTTCCTGTCAGCCTCTGCTTGGCCAATACAGGATTTTGTAAACCCTGCCCTCTTTCCATGTTCTGTGGTCCCATAAGGGTGTGGCACTCACCCATACCAAATGCTTTGTTACAGTAATGTACAGTAAACTGTCATACCATTTACAGATACCAATATACATATAATTCCTAACAACGTCTGCACTTGCACCGTAAACGAATGTTTCATATGTCGACTTACTTGTTCTTAAAGTCTTCAACTGTGTCTTGCATGTTTCTGAGTTCTCCATCCAGTCTGCCCTTATCGTTGACCAGGCTGTCTAGCTGCCTCCTGAGGTTGGAAATGTAAGCCTCGAACATGGGTGCAATGTTACTGGTCTTAGCAGATTTCTGGTTCTGCAGAAGTTCCCATTTTGTCTCCAGAACTTTGTTTTGTTGTTCCAGGAACCTTACCTGTTAGCAGAAAAAAAACACACAAAAAAAACAATGTTAACATGACTTATACAGTGTGCAATGGTGCACTGCTGCAGCACTGACAAGGTTAACAATTACTTCTCCAGGGAACTGCACAGAGCTTCATGCAGTCACAGTAACTCCCCATGCAACAAGTTATTTCTAGATGGCCTGATTTATAACATTTAAATGAATGAAATGAGGATTTTAGTAAATAGGCATCCATCAACATTACATGCATTAGTCTTATCTGTAAAATATACTTAGTAGTCACATAATTCAGTGAAGCCACCAAGCTTTCACAAAGTCAAATATCATTGGGTTAAATGCATAAAATACATTCTAAAAATGAATGCATCCCTTACCTTGTCAATGAACGATGCAAACTTGTTGTTCAAGGTCTTAATCTGCTCCCTCTCTTCCTTCCTAACGGTTTGAATTGTGGGATCAATCTCCAGGTTAAGAGGTGCCAGAAGGCTGTGGTTGATGGTCACTTCTTGGATTCCAGGTCCAGATACATGGCCACCACCGAAGCCACCTCCAAAGCCACCACCGAATCCAGACCCAGCTCCATAGAGAGAGCCACCACCAACACCAACACCACCTCTGCTGCTGGAAACACTGTATGCAGTACTCTTCCTCACTGAGCCCAGATTGGATAGGCTTGAACTGCTGAAGCCTCCAGCCCTTCCAAATCCTGCACCAGCTCCACTAGATGTGCGGGTCTGGCTGATTCTAACTGAGCTAACACCTCCTTGGGGAACAGCTGAGCGAGCGGTGAAGCTTCTTTGGAAAGACATAGTGCCAAGTGTAGATGATAAGAGTGGAGAAGCTGGTGCTGCTGGTCTGCTAGAGGGATCCAGTGTCTCTCAGGTTGCAGCGTCCCCTTTTTATGTTGGCTTGTAGGAAGGGGGTAGGGGCAGAGGGATCAGCTTACTGTATGTCACAGCTAGGTGTGGCTGGCTGCCATCCATCTTCAGTTACCTGGAGCTAAGTCCCCACCTCCCTCACGTTCACTCCCATTGACCACTCCAGCCTGGACAGACACATGCAATCACTCCCACTGTATTAAGCATCAATAGAGAAATCTCTTGCTTGATCTCTCTTACTGGAGCAAGGTTTTTGTCTATTTATTTAAAGGCACCTGCTCTATCTTCAGGATCTACAGTAGTTGCACACTTTGCATGTAGCAACCAGGGGGTTAAATAACATTTGCACAGAGCAGAGCAGGACTTATTCACACCATGACTCATATTTAGATAAGGACAAAGAATTTACAACTAAAGAAAAAAAAATCTAATGCTTTTCATTTCCAACTCAAAGTTCATTGAGGTCTGAGGCTTGGAGACGCAGTAAACTGTGTTTCACCGTTGCAGAAGATTGTGTCCGGCTCAGGAAACGTTAACATTATATGTTGCACAATCTATCTTATATGCATAGTGAATAATAATGCAACCAAGCGTTATACAAAATGCAAAATGTGAACTGCGGTGTGAAGTATTGTATATTTTCAAGCCCTGTTTAATGGGATTTACTTGAATCTGTGAGAAGATGAACAAGCAGATTTTGGTGTGTTATTCTAGCATGTAGAAGTATGCAGAAGGGTGTGTTGTGCTCCTCAATGTGTGGTCTGAATGTTATGTTGCTGTTGGAAAGTTCATGAAATAAACTCATTTGTGCTCGCTGCAACAGTTGTTTTATCCCGTTACCCTGTTTTTTATTCTACATGAAGCTGTAGCTTTATTATTACTGTCAATATTTGACTACAACTCCCAACATATGCAGCCAGCTAACTTTCAGGATAGGCTTGTAGGTGCATGCACAACAGCTGGACTAAAACTAGATTATTGTTGGACGATCCTTTTGTTTTTGTAATGTAATTGTATAACAGTTAACTCTTAGGCCTCTTTCACACGAGCGTCGCAGATTCAGTCTGAATGTGTTCCGGAAAATCGGCACGCATCCGCGCCAATCCACACGCAATTGCAGTCAGTTTTGACTGCGATTGCGTACGTTCGTTCAGTTTTTTCCACGCGGGGTATGGATGCATTTCGCACGTGCGTGATAAAAAACTGAATGTTTACAAACAACATCTCTAAGCAACCATGCGTTAAAAATGCATTGCACCCCCACTTGCGTGCGGATGCAATGCGATTTTCATGCAACCCCATTAACTTCTATGGAGCCAGGGCTGCATGCAAAATGTAGAATATAGAACATGCTGCGATTTGCACGCAACTGCGAACTCAGGCGTGAAAAAAATCGCCCATGTGAAAAGCCCCATTGAAATGAATGGGTCAGGATTCAGTGCGGGATGTTTCAGTGCGGGAAACAGCCCGTGTGAAAGGGGCCTAAATGTGTATGGTGCTTCTGCCTTTATTGGTCTGGGTAATCACTGATTGCTGGGACGGTTGTCATGTGAAAGAACTGATGATTTTAACTAGACCTAACACCAATTCCTACATGACATCTGAAAAAAATAACTACGTAACATCCACAGGGGAGAAATTGTAAGGAATGGGCCACACGGTCAGGTTTTGGAGGCCAAAACCAGGAATACATTTTAAAAAATGAGAAGTCACATGTGTTCTTTATACTTTATCTCCTTTTACAATCCACTCTTGATTTTGGCTTCCAAAACTGCATCAGGAAGCCTGACCATGTGGCTGCACAGGGGCGTAGCTATAGGGGGTGCAGAGGTAGCAGTCGCTACCGGGCCCAGAGCCTGAGGGGGCCCAAAGACCCTTGTGTCATATAAGAAGACACACAGAACACTAAGAGGAGGGGGGCCCTAGCTGAACTCTTGCACCAGGGCCCATGAGCCTTTAGCTACGCCCCTGTGGCTGTACACTAATAAAAAAAGAAAATTAATAATAATGGTAATGTCATTTTATTCAAAGACAAGTTGTCCAAGCTTGGACCTGATACTAGCTCAGGTAGGAGATGAAGTACTGTATGTACATGTGTAAAGATCAGCTGAAGGAAGCAATGGTACTAATGAATATATAGGGGCACATTTATTAAGACCAACGTTTTAGACGTCGGTCTTATTAAAGCCCTAAACTGGCGGAGGATCTGCAGAAGTTATGACGAGGCAAGGCCTCTCCTTAAAGAGGCTCTGTCACCAGGTTTTAACCTATGTATTTTAATACATAGGTTAAAACCCCTTAAGGCCTCATGCACACGAACGTATTTTGTTTCCGCGTCCGTTCCGTTTTTTTTGCGGATAGGATGTGGACCCATTCATTTCAATGGGTCAGCAAAAAAATGCTGATAGCACACTGTGTGCTATCCGCATCAGTATGTCCGTTCCGCAGCTCCGCAAAAAAAATAGAACATGTCCTATTCTTGTCCGTTTTGCGGACAAGGATAGGCATTGTTACAATGGATCCGCAAAAAAAAACGGAAACACGGATGCCATACGGATGTCATCCGTTTTTTTTTGCGGATCCGCAGTTTACGGACCGCAAAACACATACGGTCGTGTGCATGTAGCCTTAATAGCACTTTTTTAACATACCTGTATTGCAGAGTATAGCGCAGGGGTTGTGCTGAAAAAAGAACTTTAAACATTATGCTAATGAGCCTTAGGAGCACCGGGGGGCGGGCTCTTTCCTCCTGAGCACCGCTTCTTCACCGCCCCCCCAGGCCCGAGGCTCTCCTCCTTGTCTTTGGTAACGCCCCTTCTACAACAAGATTGACAGCGCTAGACCGTTTGGCCTAGCGCTGAAATTCCGCGCCTGCGCAGCGCCATCGCGCCAGCACGTGCGCAATAGCGCTTGCAGTGCCGAACACTGCAAGCGCTTCCATCCTTGTGCGCATGCGCTGTCACTTCCGGGTTCAGGGCATATCCACTGCCAGTTCTAAATATAAGACAACTTCCGAGCTGTCCTACATTTAGACCTTTTTCTATGCCTAAGGCTACATGCACACGACCGTATGTGTTTTGCGGTCCGCAAATTGCGGATCCGCAAAAAAAAACGGATGACATCCGTATGGCATCCGTGTTTCCGTTTTTTTTTGCGGATCCATTGTAACAATGCCTATCCTTGTCCGCAAAACGGACAAGAATAGGACATGTTCTATTTTTTTTGCGGAGCTACGGAACGGACATACTGATGCGGATAGCACACGGTGTGCTGTCCGCATTTTTTGCTGACCCATTGAAATGAATGGGTCCGCATCCTATCCGCAAAAAAAACGGAACGGACGCGGAAACAAAATACGTTCGTGTGCATGAGGCCTAAAACAGGAGTAGAAAATGGTGAATGAGTAGGGCCTGCTAGCCTGTCCCCTTCATCGTCCATGCCACGTCCACAATTTTAGAAATGGCGTGAGAAGTCACACATAGCGATGCAACTAAGGGCTCATGCACGCGGCTGTTACCCGGCCGTGGCCGTATTGCGGCCCGCATACTGCAGGTCCATGATACACGGGCACCAGCCGTGTACACCCCGCATCACAGACCACAGGGTCTGCAATCCCATAGATGTGGAATGGAGGCACGTATCAGAACCCCACGGAAGCACTACAGAGTGCTTCCGTGGTGTTTCTGTCCGTGCCTCCACACCACAAAAAAGTAGTGCATGCACTACTTTTTTGCGATGCGGACCGTGGGATGTGGATCGCGGACCCCATTCCAGTTAATAGGTCCATGATGCGAATGCAACGGCCCCAGGGTCAGTGCCTGTGCATTACAAACTGCAAATTGCGGTCCACAGCACTGGCACTGCCAGAACACGTTTGTGTGCATGAGCCCTTACTACGAACTCCCATAGTATTTTCAGTAAAGCTATTCTCATAAATATCCATATAATTCCTGCACGTTCCTCAAATGTTCCCATCAAAAAATGTTCTTGGTTATTCCTACCGTGATATTCTACCTTAAAATATTCTGAGAAGTGTTTTTTGCCGCTCTTGCTCTTCTTAAAAAATGTTTCTACCAGAGATATGTTTTTGGTTGCATCTCCATTGCTCTTGCCACACCCAAGCTCTACTCTTCTCTGTGGCCAGCTCCTTCTTGGCTGCTTTGATTGACAGTGCCAGGCAGCGGCAAAGCAGCGAGATGGGGTTTCGGAGCTTGGGTGCGACAAGAGCAAAGTTGACACACTCATTGCGCTAAAGGCCTAATTTGCGCATTAATATGTTTTAGCACCTAATAAAAGTCATTTAAGCAATAATCTGAGTTATACATCAAGCAGCAACAAGAAAGTCAGGACTATGTATCATGTATCTTCATCCACATCGCTGTTACCTTGTCTCATACTGTATCCACTCTTACCTATGCCTTCACTTTTACTGATATGAGTTCTCTAACCCTCTAATCTATTGAAGTAGATATGTCACTTATTGATTCCAGAGAATACAAGCGGTATTATCCTCCATAAAGTAATGCTTTACAACTAATCAGAACCATGACGAGTGTCAATCTTGAAATCTACTAGAGTGATTCAATAATTACTGGTGGAATTCAATGGCATCCAGCCATTCAGGCTTTGCAGTTCCTTGCTGAGCAACGTCTTATCTTTGGTTTGAGTCCTGTTTAGTTTTAAGGCATAGTTTGTTTTGGGCGTGTGAGTTGACGGGTGGGGATGTGGGCTTATTAGAATTCCTTTTTCGACCTCAGTGAATTTTGCCTGCAGTAGAATACCAAAGCAGACCAATTGCATGCTTCACCATCCTTCATCTGTCTGATCTATTGTATACTGTAGTCACCATCATATGTTCACTGCATGCAGTTAAAGGGTTTTTCCAACCCCTATAATGACCCCCCCCCCCCTAATGCCCGGGAAACTCATATAAAGTACACTTACCCTGCTCCCAGGTACCTTCATTGCTCCTGATCCCCGCACGGCTGCTGCTGCACTTCCCCATCATGCAGATCAAAACATTCGGCGACAGGGGAGCAGCTAATAGCAGGCCGCGACAGGGACGAGCCGTCCTAGCGTCATCAGCTATGCTAGGGTGGCTCGTCCCCATCGTGCCCTGTTATTGGCTGAACATAAAGAAAGACCTCTTTAGATGTCCTATTGATAGTAAAGAGCATTCCGGCCCTATCTAAAGGTGCTGCCAATCACCGGGTGAAGACATCGCTGGTTCAGTCACCTAAGTGCTCTGCTTCCCAGAAGCAATAAATGCGTATGGGGACGAGAAAACACTCTGGCGATTGCTTGTCTCCGTAAATGTAGCTTTCACATCCTGTAATGAGCAGGCAATCATCAGGAATGAAAAGTTCTTTCCCAAATGTTTGGCTGCTGAGTCACTGCCCATGTAAATGGACCTTTAGACTATTACTTTTTATATAATGCAGTTTTCCCAAGAAAATTACCCAACATTACTTCCTAATATTGATGACCACTATGTATTCTGAAGTCTTTTCTGATATCTGTTATTTCCACAGACATGTGAAGCAGCAGATATAGATGGAATGTCTGGTTATGTCGGGCTATAGGAACACTATTGGCTTTCTTGTAGGTACCTGATATAAGATATTCACAGGTAAATCTTTTTTACTGTAACTATAAGAAATGTGAGCTGTGAGGACTATTTTCTAATTGTCTTAGGCTACTTTCACACTAGTGTTCTTTTTTTCCGGTATTGAGTTCCGTCATAGGGGTTCAATACCGCTTCATTGTCAATGGGGACAAAACTGAACTGAAGAGAACAGAATGCTCCAAAATGTATTCCGTTCAGTTCAGTTGCGTCTCCAGACCGGAGAGCAAACTGCAACATGCTGCGGTTTGCTTTCCGTCCTGGGGATCTGGGACAAGAAGGATCCGGCATGACCCCCAATGCAAGTCAATGGGGACGGATCCGTTCTGTGTGACACAATAGAAACCGGATCCGAGTTAATGACGGATCAGTCCCAGCAATGTTACAGATAATACAACTGGATCCGTTCATAATGGATGCACACGGTTGTATTATCAGTAACGGAAGCGTTATTGCTGAACCCTGCCGGATCCAGCAAAAACACTAGTGTGAAAGCAGCCTTACTACTCTAAAGTGCAATAGCAGCAAAACCATTACAAGAACGACATACCTAAACTTGCATTCTTCTGTGCAAATTGCTAATATTTAAAAAGAACATGTCACAAAGAAATGCAATGCAACCTGCAGACACCTCCCCATGAACAATGGAATCAAAAATAGCAGAAATTCTGCATATAAATTATACTGAATCTTTTCCCACAAAAACTATAGATCAATCTGCTTAGCTCCTCCTGCTCTATAACCTGCTGCCTGCAGATTACACTGCATTTTCATGATGACAGGTTCTTTTTAAATCTATAAACTAATATTACACTAAAAAAGACATATTGGATATTCCTTGGGGCATTTAGGGTGTGTCCACACTAACCCACAGCATTGGCCACATGTAACACAATCAGGGGCGCACCACCAATGAGGCCAGGTGAGCCGATGGCCTCAGGCTGCACCAGGTAGCGACAAGAAGGGGGTAGCAGGAGGGCCATAGGTAATGAGCGCTTTTATTGTGGCAAAGAGGTTAGGTTAAGAAATTGGCATGAGGGGGTTGCGCCATTTTAGTTTTCGCTTCAGGCAGCAGAAAGGCTTTGTGCACCCCTTATTAAGGTGGATTCACATGACCCGATGTTTGGGCCAAATATCGAGAACGAATGTTCCAAGAACGCTCTTTCCCAATAATCTGACCCTCTAACAGTGCCGCAAATCACCCGATGAACGATCGAAAATACTCGTTCATGAGGCAGAATGATCTGAGGTGCGGACAGCTTAATCATCTTTCCCGGGCAGCAGCAGCAGCCATCGTTAGTGCTCATACTGTGGAGGTGATCTCTGCATGTAAATACATTGCTTCACCTCCACGAGGAGCCGAGCTTCTCCTCCTTTCTCCCCGCCAGCTTCTCCTCACAGCATCTAATTGCACCTTAACACCGGCATGTTTTGCCCTGGATTCATTGCAGATTTTCTTCAACAAAATATAGTATACGTATGGATGTAGCAGGACTAAAAGGAACTGTGATAACACATGTCACAGTGATATCTGGTGACAAAAGCCGTTGAAGGCCATTAAAGTCAATTAACATTGTGTTGCCATTGTTGTTTATTTAAATTGTTTGCCTAATAAAATTCCTTTTAGTTCTGCTACATCTATCTCCTGTGGACGTGCCGTTAAAGGGGTTCTCCGGGCTTTTAATATTGATCACCTATCCTCAGGATAGGTCATCGATATCAGATCGACGGGGGTCCGACACTCGGCACCAATCAGCTGTATAAAGGAAAGACACACGTGTCGTCTACCTTCTCTCTTCCTGCTTGATGCTGCTATGTCTAGGGCGAGCAGAAAGAGAGAAAGTAAACGGTACATGCACAATTTGCGCGCAGTCTCCTCATACAGCTGATTGGCAGGGGTACCAGGGTGCTGCAATTGGCTGCTGCAATGAAGGCCATTGGCTGCCCCCCCCCCCAACACAGGATGTTTTTATCCGTGCACGGGGAGAAGCAGCAGCGGCAGAGCAGGGACCAGGACTTTAAGCATGCAAATCATGGTTTCTAATCAGTCTGCTGCCGGCAAATAATGATCTTTTATAGGGATGAGGGGATGACATTAGCGATCTATGCCTTCTCAAACTCTGGAGGAGATAGCCAGCGGTCTCCTGCACTGACGAGCAGACGATTCTTCATCGGGTGATCGCATCATTCAAGTGGTCACAAAAATTGTGACAAAAGTGTAGACAGTATCTGCTGCCAGCACACAACCAGTCTGCATGGGGACGAGCAATGGCATTAGCAATCTATCCCTTGCATACTGTGGAGGAGATTGCTCTATGTAAATGCAGCTGTCTCCTCCACTGACGAGCAGGCGACTGTCAGGAAGGAATGCTTCCTTCCCAACAATTGCCTGCAAAATTGGTCCAATTAAAGGGGTCCTAAGAACCCAATAGTTATTCTGGCTAGGCTCCAAAAATCCTTTGTGCAGATGGGAGAAACTTCCTGAAGATCAACTATTAGTGCAGCATTCCTGGCTTTATGATGGAGTGTCCAGAAAGATGCCTGTTCTCAGTAAAAGACACATAAAAGTTTGAAAAAAAGCATCTGAAGGACTTTCAGACTGTGAGAAACAAGATGGTTTGATGAAACCAAGATTGAACTTTCTGGCCTCAGTCGTAAGCATTGTGTTTGGAGAAAACCAGGCACTGCCTAGTACCAGTGAAGCATGGAGGTGGTCGTATCATGATGTGTGTGTTTTTTTTTTTTGAGAAGCTAGGACAGTACAACAGGTCAGAGTTGAGGGGAACATGAATGGAGCAAAGTACAGAGCTCCAACCTGACAGAGCTTGGGAGGATCTGCAGAGAAGAATGGCAAAATCTCCAAATCCTGGTGTGCAAACCAAGCAAAATCATACCCAGGAAGACTGCAGGCTGTAATCACTGCCAAAGGTGATTCAACTAATTATTGAGTAAAGGGTCTGAATACTTATGTCAATGCAATATTTTAGCTTTTCCTTTTCAATAAATTAGCAAGGATTTAAAGTATTCAGTTTTCACGTTCTCATTAAGGGTTATTGAGTGCAGAATAATGGGGAAAAATTGAACTTTTTTATTAGCTTAGCACAAAGGTGCAACATAACTAAATGTGAAAAGATGAAAAGTCTGCTGAAGACATTCCGAATGCACCACATTCTATCTGTATGACCTCCCTAAGACTTTGGTCACGCCTGCAAACTTTGCAGAACCTGCAGGTGACCATTCACAGAGGAAACATCTTTGCACCTGTTTTGGGAGTGCCCCTTTGCGTACAGTTTATTGGGTGTTACATTTCTCCTACATTTCAGCCTGCTTATCATCTCCCTGCATGTGCTGTCCAAAAGACAAACTGTTTGTTGCTCATAGTAACCAATCCCAGCACAGATTTCATTTTTGCAGTTACATTAGTGTATACATTTTAAAGCATGCTGCATCAAAAACACATTACTTTATTAGAACCTTCCAGAACCCTTGCAGATGGAACATGAAGAGTATATGTACCAAGTTTCGTTGAGATCCATCAAGGCATGCAGGAGCCTAAGAAGAACAAACATACAAACTAATGAACAAACTTTCACTTTTATAAATAGATTATTTTATGATTTTGCATTTTTTCTTGTTTTACTATTGTGATACTAAACAAATTTTTTAATAAAAGACCAGCACTAGCCCAAGGGAATTTATGGCCATGTACAGAACAGCCTTAAAGGGGTTGTCTCATCTTGCCTAATGGGGGCATATCGCTAGGATATGCCCCCATTGTCTTATAGGTGCGGGTCCCACCGTTGGGACCCGCACCTATATCGAGAACGGGGCCCCGCAAGGTGGTGGCTGGAGGACTCCGGTCCGGCCACCACCAAGCCGGCTACCCATAGAAATGAATGGGAGCGCACCGCGCTTGCGCGGCCACCGCTCCTATTCATTTCTATGGAGCCGACGGAAATAGCCGAGCCAGCGCTCGGCTATCTTCGCCGGCCACATTGAAAATGAATGGAGGCGGCTGCGCATGCGCAGTGCGCCCCCGTTCGCTTTCGGGGCCCCGTTCTCGATATAGGTGCGGGTCCCAGCGGTGGGACCCGCACCTATAAGACAATGGGGGCATATCCTAGCGATATGCCCCCATTAGGCAAGATGAGACAACCCCTTTAAGGCCCCTTTCACACGGGCGAGATTTCCGCGCGGGTGCAATGCGTGATGCGAACGCATTGCACCCGCACTGAATCCTGACCCATTCATTTTAATGGGGCTTTTCACATGAGCGTTTTTTTCACGCATCACTTCTGCGTTGCGTGAAAAACGCAGCATGTTCTATATTCTGCATTTTTCACGCAGCCCTGGCTCCATAGAAATGAATGGGGGTGAGTTAAAAACGCAACGCATTGCATCCGCATGCAATCCGCGCGTTTTTAACGCAATGCATCCGCAATGCATCCGCAACGCATCCTGAACAAATCCGCGACGCTCGTGGGAAAGAGGCCTAACTCTAGAAATTCTTGGTCCAGGATAACAACACAGCACCTCCCTTCCCTGAGGCTCTAGACCTGCTGTACATAGAGCAAAGTCAAGCAAAGTTAATATGATTTCTATTGCATTAGTGATCTGCATCGTCTTCAGAAATCACACAGCACTCATTAACATAATTGCCGTTTTTGTTCATTTGACATCCCAGATTTCACAAAGTTTAGTTTAAAACACATGTAGGTATTATATAACAATTACAGCTTTGAAAAAACACTTGAATGGTTATTACTCTAAGGTTGGTTTTGGTGTCCTTAGCGCATTGTCAATGCACTAAGAGCTAATTATTGCCAAAGAGTTCATGTAATGTTATTAAGTAAAATGTTGTGATTTATTATGTTCTACTCAATAGCAATATTTAAAGCAACCAAACAAATCAACAAATTGACACACTGCTTAGGTTACCAGATGATTGACCTGGTCCATCCCCTGACTAGTTATCAGAGAGTGTGAGTCTAGCAAAGCAAGAGAGAAGAGCTACATGTGCAAGCTTCTAAGAGTTAGGCCTGATTTTAGAGAACCTCAGCTGCCAAGGAAGCAACTCTATTACCAGAGAACATCTGAAAGATATCCAAAACCTTCCAGGCTGTGATAGCTTCAGACAACAAGGTATTTGCTCGTATATGGCAGGAAGGCTTAGCTGCTGTGGAAAGGATTATTGCCTCTAGCACCTTACACGCTTAGAGACGGACTGGCCATCTGTATCTAGCTGTACCCCTCACCTCTGGAACTGCAGAATGAATTAATAAGAACAGTATATAGCCTGTGGTTATCTTAGGATGATAGCAAAGTATTCAGAGTCAGACTCAGGGAGTACTACAACTACCATCATTGGTGTTGCCTCTACACTGCTATTGAGAGAAGGTTACACTGTGGTGGAACTGTGCTTTTGCTGCTGTATGTACTTCTACTACTTCTACCATCAACCAATCAACATTAAAGAGGCTTATTTATTTATGGCAACCTGTGGTCTTGTTACTGACTCCATTTTATCCACACTCATGCCTTGCACCCAGCCAAACATTCTCCATCAAAGGCACCCCAGCTGCCACCAGACAGAAGACCCAATACCAGGGTGTACCATGGGGGAAGAAAGCATGTGCCCTTCATCCGCTGCACAGCCCCAGGGAGCGCCAGTGGGAGGCCTGCCATCGTGCACTACGAGTAGTACTATCCCTCTCAGGGCCAAAGCCACCACTCTGGTTCTTGCAGATATAACACTCTGGATCCCTCTACTGAGCAGAAGATTATTCACTGCAGAACATAGTGCTGATTTACAACATACAGCAACACCATGGGAGCAGAGGCGTAACTGTAAAATGTATCTATGTTCATTACTTAGATTATTCAAACTGCTACATTACAGCCCAACACACTGAATAAAAATTGTGACTTATCAGCCAAGCAGGTTGACCATTGAATGTGGATAGAGGTGTTCCTTAGTTCACAAGTGTCAGATGTCAGGGAAGAAAGGATCGGGCTGTTAGATTTTCGAGCAATATGTGTCTAGCAGTGGCTTATTCTCGAACTCGCTTGGCCAAACTAAGTGTATCTAAAGTGCATAACCAGTGTTACACAGGGAGGTAATACATTTTTTTTAACAGTAAATTTGACCATGTACATTAGATAAAACCTGGCAGACCCGCTGATATTGGCAGGCTGAGTTGACAATCTACTGTCGACAAGGGAGAAGCCTTACGGTTTTCCAAGATCTGCTGTTGAGGAATTAAGAGATAGACATGTTGGATTTCAACATGTCGAATACTTTGTTTCCCAGAGAGATAAAACCCTTTTAGGGGTGCCTTATTCCTGCTGCTCTGGACGATTCAAGCCTGAATGTTTATGAAGTAGGGAATTAGGATAGATGAGCATACAGCCATCTGCTATCTAAAATGTATCGTCAGCTTCATTTGATAATAGTAAAGTTTTCCATAGACCTTTCTATTCCATCACAAATAGTTAACATGACCATGGATGCCATGTATGTATCCTCCCATTTTCCAAAATATTTATTCTGTAATGTACACATCAAAGGAGCACATCTATATAAATCCTTTACTGCACCCATTTTTTAATGACTACTTAGCTTACTGGGTAAGTTTACTTGGCCTTGTCAAGTCACAGTATATCTCTAGAAGTAATGATCGAAAAATAATGGTAATTTAAAGCCTGTTCTTTGTGGCTATATACATTAGAGGAATGTCAGCCAAATGTCAGCCAAACCCCAGCATGGTTTTCAGGGGAGATAAGCCACCATCAGAGATGTCTGACAGTCAAGGCATACTGTGAACTTTCAGTGAACCTGGAAAAAAGAGGTTCCATGTTGTAGGTTGGTCTAAAATGAGAGAAGACAGGGCAGCACATGTAGGCAGGGACTACGCAATTAGGCAAGGCCTGTAAAACCAAACTGCAGTACAAAATGCCACTCCAGCAGAATCAAATACCACAATGCAGGATGAAATTATGCCTCAGCACAACCAAATACCACATTGCAGCACAAAATATTGCTGCAGCAGAACAAAATTCCTCAGACAGAAGCTGCCCATCTGTGGTGGACAGCACCAGCTGCTACATTTTGTATTCCTCCTCCTCAAAGTGTCTATATGGAGTAGGGCTGGGCTAAGGAGGTGAGACGTGTGCTACCCCTTCAAGACAACCCTATTTCCAGCACGTTGCCTTGACTTTCAGTGCTACCAAACATACAGGAGAATACAGCACTACATAGTTACATAGTAAATACTAGAGATGAGCAAATTAATGAAAAGTTCGATTTGGCTGCTTTGGCGAATTTTACAAAATAAAATTGCTTCTTGACTAACTACTTCGTCATGAAGCTCATTTCTTTGTAAGTAGTGGGTGCAATCACAGGGTGCGCCGCTCCCCATGATTGTACCCCTCGCATGCCATGTTCACACATGATCATGGCATCTAATATAAATAAAAGAGTGAAAAATTTTAATAAATAAATAAACCATACTTACCTTAACCATTTGCTAACGACTGGCCCTCTGCCTCCATCTTTCTTGAAGTTCTGGAGCGAAATCTCCCACGGCCCGCGATGATGTCATCATGGCAGCCAGCATAGTGATGTAATATGTCGACGCGGCCGGGATTTCTGCTGAAATCGTTAAGCAAGATGGACGGACGGCCTGTTGCGAGCAAATGGATCAGGTATGTTGTTTTTTTTTACATTTTTTTACACTATTTCAGGTTAAATTGATTCGCTACCACGAAGCATGAGGAGATTCGGCTTCATGGCGAATCAAATTTATCCTGAAATGTGGATCGAAGTCCACTTTGTGGACCTCGATTCGCTCAACATTAGTTAATACAGTTGAAAAAAGACATAAATCCATCAAGTTCAACCAAGGGATAGTTGGGGACGTGGATCCTAGAAAGGTAGTGAGACTCAGATTTCTCCCATACATTAAATCCAGTGATGTTTCCTCTGATGTAGACACTCATTTCCCTGATCTTCTCGATTCGGCACAAACGGCCATGACAAATTCTTTCACCCACGTCTCCTCTGTGCAGAGTTTCCCACGCAGACATCTTGGATTTCCTACTGTTCCATCATCTTCCTAACCTTCTCAACACATTCCCCATCCTTCTGCCCCAACAGTGTCATCTTGCTCCCACCCCAATAATGTGCCTGATACAAATAATATACTGCGCCAAAATTGTGCCCTCAATATATACTGTCTCCAGTAGTAATAATGTCCCCTATAGTGCCTCCAGTAGTAATAATGCTCCCTATTATGCCCCAAGTAATAATGATGCTCCTATAGTGCAATCAGTAATAATAATTCCCCCAATTGTGACCCCAGTAGTAATAACACCATAGTGCAGGAATTAATACCTCCTACAGTGCTCCCAGTATTAGAAATGACCCCATAATGCCCCCTATAGTGGCTTTAACAATGAACCCTATAGAGCCCCCAGTATTATGCTCCTCATGTGGCCTGAGATGACTGCATGTCTGCGGCTAGGTGGGTGAATGGTGGGGCTGGGTGCCATGGGCTCCAGTATTTGACTGTATCAATGTTCTGAGGGCAGTGAGACAGTAGAATTCAGGAGGTCTTCAGTGGCAACCAGCCAGGTGCCGAAGTTTCTGATGCTTTTAGCATTAATGCTGAGGGTATCAGATTGTTATGTACTTGGCCAGTGGTCATGAGGAGAGCTGGGGTAGCGCACTGGTCATCACCCCATTGGGGTCTACAGCTAGTCCACTCCTGCTGACAGAGGTTTATTCCCCTTTCCCTACTGAGAAAAAATACACACTTAGGGCTCGTTCACACGAACGTGCGGTGTTTTGCGGTCCGCAAATTGCGGATCTGCAAAACACGGATGCCGCCCATGTGCCTTCCGCAATTTGCAGAACGGGCGGCTCATTATAGAAATGCCTATACTTGTCCGCAAAACGGACAAGAATAGGACATGATCTAAAATTTTTGCGGGGCCACGGAACGGAGCAACACGGAGTGCTGTCCGCATCTTTTGCGGCCCCATTAAAGTGAATGGGTCCGCACCCGAGCCGCAAGATATGCGGCTCGGATGCAGAACAAAACCACAGCCGTGTGAATGAGCCCTTAACCAAGCAAGCATACCTGTTGAATAGCTAAACTTTCATTAAAGTCCTTTGCATAGTCTGCTGAACAGTTGTTGAAGGCATCTATTGAAGGTGTATCTCCACCTTTCCTATTGCATTAATTGTGTGCATGGTAATTAATTGTTTGTTTGATTAACCTTCTTTCAGACTGAGGATCACCTGAGAGCATTGGACTGTGGGACTGTAATGGAGTGACCTGCTGAGTAATTATTTATTTTCACATATGAGAATTACTGGTTGACCACTGGCTTTTACTCTTTTGTGCCTAGTATTATATATTTTATTATTTTTGTCTTTTAACCCTTTCAGGACTGGGCCATTTTCCATTTTAATTTTTTATTCTTTTTTTTTTTCCATTTTTTATTCCCTGCCTTCCTAGAGCCATAACTTTTTTATTTTTCCATTCACACAATTGTATGAGGGTTATGTGAATTACCATATGTTCCTATGGAGCCCTGCCATAGACAGGGTCTCCATAGGAATCTATATGCGGCAGCCTTAGATCATACAGGAGGACTCAGGCTGCCGCACACACTATCTAGCTCCCATGGTCACATTTGACCAAAGCATCTGAGGGCTTAAATGTGTGCGATCAACATTATCGTTGATCGCATACATTAGCCCTGGGTGTCTGCTATTAAAAGAGCAGGCATCCGGCAGCTAAGTTGCTCGCTCCGGCATCATATTTAAATACCCGACTTTTGTCGTAAATTTATGGTAAGAGGTCAGGAAGGGGTTAAAGAGAACCAATATAAAACTGTTAATTTTGCCAAATTAATGATCCTATAGAAAGCTATAGGATCATTTCTAGCTTCAGTCCAGCCGGATCGCTTGACATAAGCGAAAGTGCCCTAGGAAGGTCAGAAACTTATGTATGTGGGCTATGACCTCTGCAAGAATCGGCGCACAAGCAAATTATCTGACTAGTTAAACAAATTAGCAATTGCACGTGCGGCTCTAAAATTCATCTAGTGGCAAATTCCCTGATGCCATATTAATCTGCCGGCAGGGGGGTGTATCCTGTGCTGGGGGGACGGTCGTTAAAAAGTGTACATTTGATCAGATGAACTAATCAATTTGTATGAATTGATGATCTCATCCCTACAGGTAACCCATTTATACATTTATATACACCTCAGTTTGATAAATCTGATAGATAGACTCTATCAAACCCATGTTGTCACCATGACCGAAACCTCTCAAGGTGAAGGCATCCTTTGCATTCAGGGCTTGAATTAGCATGATTACACCAAGTATTTGAGCAAGTTGTAGGAGACGTCTGATTGCCCCTTTAAGAGCTTGGTTTGCCCTCCTGTGTGGAGACGGCATTTGCATGTGAAAGCTTTTCAGGGATGATCTCGCTACAGCTTTGCATTGTTTTAACACACAATATGCTTATTTGGATAAGGATAAGGATGAGTAGACCCAGTTCCTGAAATAGACAATGTTGTCCTAATTACAGAAACACCACACATTCAATTGTATTTCTATAAATCAAGGGTCAATAATGAATGATACTCAATAACAAACTTACAAAATATTCAGAGTATCTGTATCATGTGTTATACTCCAGGAACACCACTGAACGAACATATCGGAAGGATGTTGGTATAAATGACCTCCTGACCTTGCCCTAAAAGTGCTCAGTCCCAGATTTCTCAGCTTGTCCTGACCTGTCCTAATACTCAAACCTGTTTAGTAACCACTGGACCAGCAGCTTGTGTCATACAAGGGACAAATATTTCTGAAACCCATATATTTATTACAGCCAGAAAGCACCTTGAGGTCAGTGAGAGATAAAGGCCTTCACCCTGATGAAGTAAAAAAATGTTGACAGGTAAATCTGGGCTCGTATTGTAAAACAACAAAAAGTATAAAGTTACTTAGAGGGTTATAAAAAAGTCCATGTTCAATCTATTAGGCTTTTGTACATAAGGGATGCTCAAACTGCGGCCCTACAACTCCCAGTATGCCCTAATAGCTGTAGTCTGTCCAGGCATGCTGGGAGTCGTAGTTTTGCAATAGCTGGAGGGCCACAGGTGGAGCATCCCTGATCTACAAGGACATCTTGGCTACCACACCTAACGCACCACAAAAGATCGCACTTAAACTGTGCTGCAAGGAAGTATAGTCAAAGGGAATGGAGTCGCAAACCATGCCCGTGCCATGCCCGTGACACCATAATTGCAAGACCCTGCTGGATTTCGTGCGACGGTATTGTCATGGTGGCGACAATCCATGAGCACAAGTCATGTAGGCTGCACTTGTTTCCCATTTCTTTATAAATAGAAATAGCTCAAAAGGGTTTGTGCTTATACCACCTATGACGGTAAGGGCCCATTCACACACCTGTATGAACGGGTCTGCACCTATTCCGCAAAATTGCGGAACAGGTGCAGGCCCGTTCACTTCTATGGTCGGCCCGCGATCTTGCCGAGCTGCGGCTCCGTAAGAAAATATAGAACATGTCCTATACTTGTCCGCAACAGCGGACAAGTATAGGCATTTTCAATGGGGCACGCGGCCGTGTGTTCTGAAAATTGCGGAACAGACGCCGGGCAGCACCCGTAGTATTGCGGGTCCGCATTTTTGCGGACCCGCAATACTACAGCCATTTGAATACGGCCTAAGGCCCCATTCACACGTCTGTATGATGTGTCCGCATCCTATCCGCATCCGTTTCCGCAATTGTGGACAATTATGCGGATAGGATGCGGATCCATTCATTTCAGTGGGTCCCGAAAAAATGCGGACAGTACACCGTGTGGTGTCCGCATCCGTGTGTCCTTTCCGACTGTCCGCAAAAAAAGAAATCCTCCTGTCCTTATTTACTCCCGAATTGCGGTCCGTAGCACAATGAAAGTCTATGGATCCGCAAAAATCCGCATGTCATCCGTATTTGCAGATTTCGTTCCAGGAGGGGTGAAAAAAAAGATGTTATTCATCCTTCCGTTTTTTGCGGATCCGCCAAAAACGGATGACATATGGATACATACTTTCCTTTTTTTACGGAAAAACGGAACGGATGTCCTGGAAAAACTGAGTTTTTTGCGGAACAACGGATCCGCAAAAAACTGACCGTTTTCCTGGATGTGCAAAAATACGGACGTGTGAATGAGGCCTAACTCAGAGTCTCAGTATATTTGCTGATACAGCCAACAGCTATTGAATGTATATGGCAGCTTTAAGGCTAGGTTGACATCTGTGGAGTGGTTCCGTTTTTCTGTTCCAGTAAAGGAACAGAAAAAATGCAGCACCAGATCTAACATTTGCCAAACAACGCCCACCAGATTTCACCTACTATTATGTGTCTGTTATTTATTCTGGCATTGTCTGGCAGCATTTTTGCCAGAGTTTGTGACAGATGCTCCTGGCGGCAAAACTTCCTCTGCTGATGTGAATTAAAGGCTGTATTACACCTGCTGATTTTTCGGCAGATGATCGCTAATGATGCTGTTTAGCTTTCATCTTGCAGTGTAATACTGTCATCGCTTAAAAATCATTGTCAGCTGGCAGTAGATCATGCTGTCTAATTACAATCTGCCGCTGGCAAACCACTAGACACTATGGGGATGGGCGATGGCATAGTGAATGCTCCTTCCCCATGCTCCTAATGCGCAGGCAATTGCCGTGAGGGAACACTTCCCTCCCGACAATCGCATGCTCAATTGGCCTGTATAAAACAGGCTTTAGCCTTAGTTCTGTATTTTGAAGGATCTATATTTCGAGCCAAGTATCTTTTTTGTCCATATTTCAAATACACATCATCTTGTATTGTTAGTTTCATAGGTGAGATGAAGACTTTTAGGCTCCAATGCCAAATCTGTACCAGGGTCTAGCAAAAAAGTGGACCCCTTCTGTCAACTTCTCCCCACAAAAGTCAATGGAGCAATAGCAGTTTTGAATATTTGAATCTATTTTTGGTCGATCAATGGGAATAAGTGTAACAAATAAAAACACTAAAAACACTGAAGATCCTTTTAAATATGTTTCCATATATTCCAGGGAAAAATACAGCATCAGTAATATTTGATCTATGATACTAAAATCCTGTGAATCCTTAGCAAAATGTATTTCATGAGGTTAACTTGTGGAACTTGTGGCTTTGTAATGTCGACATGATTGACCAATCTTATAAAAGTTTTGCTCAATGAACAGGAAAATGAAGGTGAAAATGCAAGAATGGTTTTTGTTTGGTCATCACAGAAGAAAAAACCAAAGAACAATGAGGGCATTTATCAAGCTATTTATGCCACTTCTGTGGTGTTGAAAAGTTGCAAATTATGGTGCTCATCATAATTTGTGACCCTTTGAGCTTCTCGACTCTTTTCTAAAGTGTTGAAAAAAGTGTCAGGACCTACTGAGAGAAGATGAAGCCTATCATGGCCCCCTGGATTTTCTATAACTTACACCAGAAACTGACGTAAGGCTACTTTCACACTAGTGTTGCCTTTTTCCGGTATTGAGTTCTGTCATGGGGGCTCAATACCGGAAAAAAAAATGCTTCAGTTTTGCCCCTATTCATTGTCAATGGGGACAAAACTGAACTGAAGAGAACGGAATGCTCCTAGAAGCATTCCGTTCAGTTCACTTGCGTCTCCAGACCGGAGAGCAAACTGCAACATGCTGCGGTGCACTATGCTCTTTTTAAATTTTTATTTATTAAAAATTTTGAAAATTATGTATCATTTTCTTTTCACTTTATATATACTTGCTACTTTGTGTTAGTCTATCACATAAAATCCCAATAAAATACATTTAAGTTTGTGGGTGTAGCATGAAAAAAATTGGAAAAGTTCAAGGGGTATGAATACTTGTTCAAGGCACTGTAGGTTTATTTAATTGATCCTCTTGTGTGCGCATCTGTCTGAAATTATATTTTGAGCCCCCAGAACTGGTGACAGTGATGATCTCTATACAGTTACACAGAATTTGTAGGTGACATATTACTTATACGTAGTTGCTGGGCCTCATAGAAGATGAATTGGATGATAAAAACACCCGCTGAATAGCACAAATGAAGGAGATTCAGACGTCCAGTTATTCAAGATCTATCTTGTCAACATGTAAACTATAGAAGATATCCGGTTTGTTTTGTTTTACAAGAAACCCTTGTTCACTTTAGAGGTCTTAGACATGCTCTGACAAGACAGTCCTGATGGTCAGCAAACCAGCTTAGACATTCTTGACCTGAAAAAAAAAAAAAAAAAACACAAACCTTTTGTTTTACGTATACATTTATGGACATTTTGGATTTTTGCTGTGATTATGAGTAGAGATGAGTAGAGATGAATTTTTAAAAAATTTAATTTGGCAACTTTGCCAAAGTTCAACAAGAAACTTGATTTGTTCCGAATTAATTTGGTAATTGCTATAAATCATGTATACCAGGCCACTCTGCCTTTTAGGGACCCTTCACCCGCCGATCCGTGAAGCCGCTAGTGTGAAAGGGGCCTTAACTAAAGGAACCAGTAGAAGTCATGAGATAAAGAGTCTACTGTAATTGTTCATAGGTTGTAATCTGAATCAAGATCTAACAATGGCAAATTCATTCTTTCAGTGTTAATGGAGACATTTACTAGAAGTCTCCTTCATCTTCAGTCTGATAAATGTGAGAAGATGTTATATCAGTACTTAGTTTCAGGATGACAATGTGCACGCTTAAATAGGATTAGTCTGGGATGTAGACTGAAATATTCAGACAGTTGAAGGGCTCTAATTTATGGTATATTCCTTGTGATCAATGTCGCACAAGAATCTTTTATTATATCTTATTTCATTTCAGAGACATAACGTGAAGCTTCTGGATGTCAAGACCCCTTAAGTGCCCTATTACATCTACAGATTCTGCAGCCGATTGTTGGGAGGGAAGCGTTCCTTCCTGCCAATCGCCTGCTTGGTAGCAGAGGAGACCGCTGCTATTACCTGCAGAGATCTCCTCCTCAGTATGGGGACGATCGGTAATGCCATTGCGTGTCCCCATACTGAATCATTATTTCCAAGCAGCAGAGCACTGACTACACGGTGTGATCTGCTGCTGGCAAATAATTATTTTTCAACATGTTGAAAGATTCCAATTAACCGATGAATGAGCGTTGCTCAATCATCGGGTAATTGGTGGCAGTATTACACTGCCTGATCATCACTAACGAGCATTCATACGAACACTTGTTAGCGATGATCTTAGCGATAATCTGCAAGTGTAATAGGGCCTTTGGTCACCAGGATTGGTTGCCCCTGCTATGTACCTACATCCCTGTGATGGCTAACCACCGGCACTCCAGCTGTGGTAAAACTACAAATCCCAAGATCCCAACTCCCAAGTACACTTGCTTAGCTGTTCTTAGAACTCCACAGAAATTAATGGAGCATGCTGGGAGTCGTAGTTTCACCACAGCTGGAGTGCCAGAGGTTAGTCATCACTGCTTAGGATATACCAACCCGGTCAAGTTTCCTGGTGCAGTTCTGTAAACAAAATCAAAGAGTGAATCTAAAAAAAGAAAAGTGGTATCTGTTTTTTAAATTTTCTCTTACGGTTTCAGCTTCCAAAACTGCATCCCAAATCCTGATTGTGTGGTCGTACCCATATCGTGTTGCCCCCTGCGTACTTTTGGATGCAAGAACATGGGTTTGACTATAATGATTTTGTCCCCCGTGGGGTTTTGTAGAACCCTGGTGCTCAGTGGAACCTAATTGGGTGTTTAGAAAATATCAATGGTAAATGTCACTATTTTAGTAAGGATGAGCTACTTGTAGAGGTCCTGCATTTGTTACCCTTCATAAAAAATTTTTTTCGTAGATGCCTGTTCAGAAACATTATTACGAAACTGTATTATGTTGCTTTTGCTAAAATACAATTGCTACTGATGAGAGAAAGATTCGACCACAAGGGATATAATTTCTTCACGCTTGTCTTTAGAGCCCAAAAAACACTGGCCTATAGTTTTTTTTTTCATTTTTTGCAAAGAAAATGCTTTGGCCAGGTGTTCGCTGAAAGCTAATGATGAATCCTAATGCACCTTTTCATGGTTCATGTTGTTTTACCATATGTTCCTCCATAGGGCATTAATGGAATTTTGTGTTCCTGTATGGACACGCTGTGACCAAATCATTATATACCATTGAAAATTACACGTAATTTTTTACTTCTGTATTACCATAGTATTGTCATTAAATTGTTGTTTACATTTTCACTGTATTGAAAAATCTTGTTTTTAATAAAAATTGTTGTCTCTAAAAATGCATGGTAAAAACTGTCAAGCCAAATAAAAAGGCAAAACAAACTATAGGTGGATTTTATCATGGGAACATTTAAAGTCGGTTTGTGCCATATTTACCAAATGTTGCATGGTGTTTGATATATTTATTTTTAAACCTAACATTTTTGTCTAGAAATACTTCTAGAGTTGTTCTATAACACCCCGCAAGTGCAGTGAGTTTGTGAGTTTTTTGTGACTTTTTTTTATCCTGGATAACTCCTTTGATATTCATATACTATTATATACTATTAATACTATTAATATACAATTAACTGTGTCCAGAGTTGGGGGACAGAGGTCTTTCTTTAAAAACACACACTTGTACAGCCTGATATTCTTGGATTTTCCAGTATATTGTGTTCTTATAGCGGCTTTATATATCAGCGCCAATGGCTGTGTGTCACCTCAATGAACTATGATTCTCTCCAATCATTTTGAATTATTCACTAGATGTCGATATGTATGAACGAAGCATGGCCGTACTATAGTGAGACCATGTGACTACGCTGTCTGTAAGCCTTGAGGGATGGGTTGGGTTTTGGCATTTTCACTATCGTTGAAAATCTGACATCTAACATGGCATGTCTTATTGCCATTTTCCAGTGCAGTTTATGTAGTCAGGTCTTTGATCTTTAATATGAGTCTTTTATAGAGATGAGCAAATCTATTCGCCTCTTCGTAGATTCGATACGAATCTTGGAAATTTTCCACTGCGAAGTGAATCCAGATTTTTTGAGATTCGCTTCGTTAGATTTGAAAATGTTCTTAAAGCTTTCTACGCATTCGCTACTTACTTGTCCAATAAATTGTGCGCTGATGTTACGTATAAGTTACTTTATACGCTGATGCGCACAAATTCATTTAATTAGCAAACTTTTACTGTTCGTTATTTGTGCGGCATAAAGCCCGGGAAGAAAGCGGTCACCTGACCTAGTGGGAAGGGCTTTCTCTGATTGGTTCAGGCTCGGTAAGCCAGTGACGCATCAGTTGTGCTGCGACTGCTGAGACGAGCAGAAGCACTGTGTGTGTAGTTCTGAGAGACTGAGACCTGTGTTGTTGAAATTGGGGTGTAATTGTTCTGGGAATCCGTATTGCACATATCAGGGATACTGCAAGGCTAGTACAGGGCAAGTGCAGAGCTAGTAATTAATCAGGCAGGGAGAGAGACAAAGACCAGCTGCAGGGCCACAGTCAGGTGAAAAATGTCTGGCATGGAAAAGCAAAAAGGTTCCAGCCAGACCTCGAGCTCCAAAAAAAAGGAGAAGGTGGCACAGGGCAGCAGTGCCAAAGGACCTGTAGCCGGAGCTTCTACTTGTAGAATTCGCAATAGTTGGCCACTGTTCCACCAGGCTAACCCACCAAGGCGCAAAATTGTAGTGGAGGAGAAAGTGGATGAGGTAGTGGAGTGGATGGCACGCTCATCTCAGTCTCAGCCGGATGATCTGCTGTCATCTGCTGATACAGTATCCATATGTATGGGGTCAGACTCAGAGCATTCCTCCTGCTCCACCATTCCTCTCCAGCAAAGCCCGTCATTTTCGTACGCAATTTGTACGTTCATGCGTATATGTTCACATAAATTGCGTACCTTTAACAACTGTACGTTCGTTATTAGTGTGCGAATGTTCGCAAAACACCACATAATAACGTATGATTTGTACGCAGCTTCGCCGAATAGATTCGTATGAGGTACGAATCTTTTGAAAAGTTCAACGAATATTCGGCAAAGCAAATTTTGGATGATTCGCTCATCTCTAGTCTTTTACAATAATTACTCTATAGAAGTACCATATACCATTATGTATTATGTACTGGGTTACTAAGAGGAAAGTTTTTTGTTTAGCTTTGTTGTTTTACGTGAGTTATAATGGGTTCGAAGATGAAAATTGATTTAACAAGAGACGATGAGAAAAGGGGATAAACACCAGTTAGAAATACACATATATTATGACTAGTGAAAGTCTATTGGAAAGTGCTCCTAACATTACAAATGTGATGTGATCAGACCATAAATATGGGCATACAATCTATATAGTCGTAGGTCAATCATTTGCCACACAGTTAAGCCTTTATTACATGGGCTGATTTTTCAGCAGATGATCGCCAACGAGCATTCGTGGTAACATTTGTTAGCGATCATCTTGCAGTGTAATACTGCCGCCAATTGCCCAATGAACGAGCAAACTTGTTCATTGGGCAATCCTTTGACAGGGTAAAAAATCATCATTTGTAGGTGGCAGATTGTGGTGTTTAATCATGATCGGCTGCGGGAAAACAATGATTCAGTATAGGGAAGAGAAATGGCATAACGATCACTCCTCCCCATACTAAGGAGAAGATTGCTGTATGTATGAATGAAGCTTGCAGGAATCCATGTGTTTGCCGCCCCATTCAAATGAATGGAACTGATTTTCAGTCTTGGAAAATTCTGTAACAAAAGTTTATGCCACCTATAGGTCACAAAAAGACACTAAAAGTATGAATGCAATGTGCATTTCATAATTCCATGTTGTTTTAGGCCCCTTTCACATGAGCGAGTTTTCCACATGGGTGCGATGCGTGACATGAACGCGTAGCACCCGCACTGAATCTTGACCCATTCATTTCAATGGGTCTGTGTATATGAGCCTTTTTTTCACATAAGAGATGTTGTTTGCAAACCTTCATTTTTTTATCACGCGTGGGAAAAACGCATCAAAACACATTTCACCCTTGCAGAAAATTAAAGAACAACTGAACACAATCGCAGACAAAACTGACTGAACTTGCTTGCGAAATGGTGCGAGAACTTTGGTTTCCGTCCAGCATAACGGCATCCAGACGGATCTGTTAAGCTTTCCCATAGGCTTCTATTATGACGGATCAAAACGGAATGCCTCTTAAAGGTGTCCGTTTTAATTTCCGTCCTAGGGATTCCGTTATTTTCCGTTATTAAAGTAAGAACGGAATCCCTAACGGTGATGTGAACGAGCCCTAAGTCACATATCTTTGCAATTTAGAAGGCTTCCACAACCTGTTACCTGACCATGTAAATTACATCTGTTTGACAGATATATGGCCACATGAAATGAAGGTTTCTAGCTTGTGCAACAAACAGAGGCGTAGATGGGGGTTTAGTGCGAGGGCAAAGACACACCCACCACCTCAGTGGGCCCCCAACCTATGTAAAAACACACCATGACTACTACCAATACCACTAAAAAGTGACTAAATATTACCACCATACTACAGTTTATTATGTTGCAGCCTTGTGCTAAAATATAAAAGAAAATCAAGTTTTTTATTAATCAATCTGCACTTAATACCCCATAATGAGAAAATGAAACTGAATTTTAGACATTTTTGCAAATTTATTAAAAAGGAAAAAGGAAAAATTTGCATGAACGATTTGAATGATCATCTTTCAGATGTATCTACACCTTGATTGGTGTCCACCTGTGGTTAAATTGAGTTGGAAATGAATAAATTAAACAGATACACTCCTGTCTATATAAGGTCTCACAGCTGACATTGCATATCAGAGCAAAAAAAAACAAGCCATGAGAAGGAAAGAACTGTAGAGCTCAGAGAAAGGACTATGTGGAGGCACAGATCTGGAGAAGAGTATGAAAAATTTCTGCAACACTGATAATTGACAAGAGCACAGTGGCCTCCATGTATGGAAGAAATTTGGAAAAACCAGGACTCTTCCTAGAGCTGTTCAGTCCACCAAACTAAGTAATTAGGGGAAAAGGCCTTAGTAAGAGAGGTGACCGAGAAACCAATGGTCACTCTGGATGAGCTCCTATGTGCAGATATGAGAAACTTCTAGAAGGTCAACCATCACTGTAGCACCCCACCAATCTGGGCTTTATGGCACAGTGGCCAGAAAAAAGTCTTTCCCCAATAAAAAGATGTGAAAATTTGAAAAACAAAAAAACAACAAAAGGCTGTGAGAAACAAAATTCTCTGGTCTAATGAAACCAAGATTAAACTTTTTGGTCTCAATTCTGAGAATCATGTATGAAGAAAACCAGGCACTGCTAATTGTGACCATCCCTACCGTGCAGCTTTGTGGTGGCAGCACCAAGCTGTGGGGCTGTTTTTCAGCAGCTGGGACTGGGAGACTCGTCAGGATTAAACGAATAGAGGAAATCTGTGTGGAGAAAAGTACAGAGATATTGTTAATCAAAATCTGATCTAGAGTTCTCTGGGGCTCTGACTGTGCAAAAGTTTCATCTTTTTACAAGACAATTGACTAAAGATGAGCGAAATTATCAAAAATTTGACTTGGCTTGAAGAAATTCAACTTGTTACAATTACTTTGCCATGAATCACATTCCATTGTATGTATCAGGCACAATTATGGGGAGCGACGATCGCACCGCCCCCCCCCCATCATTGAGCCCCTCAGATGCCACGTTCAATACTGATCGCAGCCTCTGACAGTCACATTGAGGCCTTTCAGGGGTTAATCAGGAGTAAAATACAAAAAAATACATACTCGCCTCATCCATTTGCTGATGTGATGACATCACTACTTCACTGATGATGTCACCGCACCCAGCCAGTGTGCTGACGTGATTAAGCACATGTGAGATTTGGAGCATTTTCTTCAATCAAGATGGCCGCATGGCCTCACTGCAAGAAAATGGATGAGGTGAGTATGAATTATTTGTTTTTTACTGCCCTTTCAGGAAAAATTGATTTGTTACCACGAAGTGCAAGTAAATTTGGCTTCATAACAAATCAAGTTTTTCCTGAAATTCGTATAGAAGTCTACTTTGTTAACTTCAATTCACTCCACAGTAAAGGCAATGACATGAAGCACACAGCCAAGGCTCGGAGACGACTCTATGAATGTCCTTAAATGGCCCAGCCAAACCCCTGACTTGAACCCAATCAAGCATCTCTGGAGAGACCTAAAAATGGCTGTCCACCAACATTCTCCAACCAACATGATGAAGCTTGAGAGGTTCTGCAGAGAAGAATGGCAAAAAATCCCCAAATCCAGGTGTGCAAACCTTGTGGTATCCTAGACAAGAAGACTGAAGGCTGTAATCACTGCCAAAGGGGCTTCAACTAAGTACTGAGTAAATGGTCTGAATATGTCAATAAAAGATTTTAGTTTTTTATTTTTACTAAATTAGTAAAGATTTAGAATCGAACATTCTTTTTCACTTAGTGATTATCGGATATTGAGTGCAGAAATTTGAGGAAAACTTGTATTTTTTTATTTTAACACAAAAAGTAATAAAGACTTTTTTGTGCTCCCTCAAAAGTAAAAAGCTCTCATGGTGCCACAGAAGGTAATAGCGCCCCAACAGTTTCCCCCAAAACAGTAATATTACTCAATGTATGCTCTCTTTGGAGGTAATAATATCCCATGAGTGCTCCCTATAATAATAATGCTTGGAGTTCCCCAAAAAGTAATAATGCCCCATTACTTTAGACTAAAAAATAATAAAGCCCCCCGAGTTCCCTCTAGAATGGAATGCTCCCTACATGCCCCCTAAAAAGAAATAATGCCCCTTGTGCCTTCTTAATAAGTAATTATGCCCTTGTGTCCCTAGAATAAACAATTCCCTTGGTGCCCCCTGCGTAAATATTAATGCCCATTAGTGGCCCATAAACAACTGCCACCAGCAAAAAAAAAAACCCTACGCAGGCAACGTGATGCAGTCATTATGCTGACTACACTGGGATGCTGATGTCCTGCACGTATTGCAGCATCCTGACAGTGTGGCAGCTTTGGTAGGCTATAGCTTCCTACTGTACCACAGGCTTCAACTCTATGGGGAAGAGGTTGGCCACCCCCTGCACCTCCGCTAGATACGCCTATGCTGGGGTGCACCTAGCCTTTATGCTGCCTGATGCAAAAACTGAAATGGCGCCAAATCCCCCCCCCATGCCAATTTCTTAACCTAACAACTTTGCCACAATAAAAGTGCCCATTGCGATGGCCCTTCCACTGCCCCCCTCTTGTCCCTACCTGGTGCTGCCTGAGGCGATCGCCTCACCTGGCCTCGTTGGTGGTGCACCCCTGTGCCTATGCCAACAAATGTGCTAAAAAAGAAGTCTCACAAGAGTTTTTACAATAAGCCAGCAATGTGTGGTCAAAGGAGCTTTTCGCAAATTTGTCTACTTTTATCGAATACATAGACATTTAGGGTAGAGAAGTGCATATGGATTGGTATGCTGGAAGAGTAGACCATCATCAGACTATTGCCTGCAAATGTACATCCAAATTGAAAAAGAGTAAGTGCAAATTTTATTTGGCCATGCATTCTAGATACTTGTTGGCCAAACACTATATCTCAGTCCCCCAATACACATGCATGTTCAGTGCCTGCTTTATCTCTCTGAGAACAAAAGGATTGGAAGTTGAAAGCCAACTGCCTGATACTTCTATCGCCAAGATATGCAGCAAAAATCAGGAAGCCCCCCTACACATAAGATGGTGGGCTGTTGTCTTCATTCCTTAATACATAAAAGACTAATATATTTTTCTAAATAAAACCTATTGTTAGTTTTTCTAAATAAAACCTATTGTTAGTTAGGCTAGCTTGACATTAGCATTTACAGACCTAGAGGCTGTCCCTGCCGAGAACAGGCTGCCGGATCGGGTACTGCCAGAATGCCATCCAGCCCTATTAACTATAAGTCGACACAGACTGTATCATTGCTAAGGCTAGGTTCACACTAGGGGCACAGCCTTCCAGCAGGCTGTTCTGGCATAGAATGGCGGACAAAAAACAGTGAGCTCTGTGGTTACTAGAGATGAGCGAGCATACTCGTCCGAGCTTGGTACTCGTTCGAGTATTAGGGTACTCGTAAGTACTCGCAGCTCGGACAAGTATCTCGCCATACTCGAGGAAATGGCAACTTCCGCATCGTGCTTTTTTGGTGCCTAAAAACACAGCCAATCACAAGCCAGGAGACTCTGCGTACCACCCAGCATCACGTGGGGCCCTTACATGTCGATAGCAGGGGTTGGCTGGCCTGATCAGGTGACCCAGGAATATACTAGTGACTGGCCGCGGTGCTCGTCTCAGATGCCGTCTGGATGTTGTTAGGGATAGAGCTGCTGCCTTTCAGGGACAGTGTTAGGGCCTGCATTTAGTTGTCTGTTAGGCAGGGATCACCCACAAAGAACCCAACAGCCCTTCTAAGGGCTAGAAGACATTTTATTTTATTATTTTTGTCACTTGGCTGGCTGGCACTAGTAGTGCAGCTATCGCCATATCTAACCCTGTTTTTTTTTTATTGTTCTATCTCAGTGATACAAATCCATTGCACACAGCACTGTGGAACCATTCTGTGTGTCACAGTTCAGCACTGACTCACTCCAATCCATATATACTGTCCAGGTGACACTTTCTGTACGTCACAGAATACAACCAAGTCATTTGTTACCAATATCATCTACAGCTTGATCCAGAAAACTCTCTGTGCGACATTTGTCTGGGTCGCAGACTAAATAGTCACCGTTAACAGGGTGTCAGTGAGTTCTACCATAGTTCTTGCACGTCACGTTCCCAAAAAAACAAAATATAAAAAAAAAAATTATTTTTTCAGTTGTTTTAGCTCAGTGATACAAATCCATTTTACTCAGCTGCGTGTAACCTTTCTGTGTGTCACAGTTCAGCACATTCGCTCCCATCCGTATATACTGTCCAGGTGACACTTTCTGTACGTCACACAATACAACCAAGTCATTTGCTACCAATATCATCTACCGCTCGATCCAGAAAACTCTCTGTGCGACATTTGTCTGGGTCGCAGACTAAATAGCCACCATTAACAGGGTGTCAGTCAGTCCTACCATAGTTCCTGCACGTTACGTTCCCAAAAAAACAAAATTGTAAAAAAAATATAAAAAAACAAATATCAAAAAAAAATATATTTTTTCAGTTGTTTTAGCTCAGTGATACAAATCCATTTTACTCGGCTTTGTGTAACCTTTCTGTGTGTCACAGTTCAGCACATTCGCTCCCATCCGTATATACTGTCCAGGTGACACTTTCTGTACGTCACACAATACAACCAAGTCATTTGCTACCAATATCATCTACCGCTCGATCCAGAAAACTCTCTGTGCGACATCTCTCTGGGTCGCAGACTAAATAGCCACCGTTAACAGGGTGTCAGTCAGTCCTACCATAGTTCCTGCACGTCACGTTCCCAAAAAAACAAAATATAAAAAAATAAAATAATTTTTTCAGTTGTTTTAGTTCAGTGATACAAATCCATTTTACTTAGCTGCGTGTAACCTTTCTGTGTGTCACAGTTCAGCACACTCGCTCCAATCCGTATAATCTGTCCAGGTGACACTTTTTGTACGTCACTTAATTCTACCGGACTTAATTTTTTATTTATTTTTTTTATCATACACCTATATACAAAAAATGTTGAACCCCAGGGCTAAGGGGCGAGGGCGTGGGCGTGGGCATTCAATTACTGCAGGGGGCAGAGGCCGTGGTCCTGGGCAGGGTGAGACAGTACCCGCTGATGAGGGAGCAGGGGAATTCCGCAGAGCTACACTCCCTAGCTTCATGTCTCAACTTACAGGGACACGTGGTAGAGGACTGTTGAAACCACAACAGTGCGAACAGCTGATCTCGTGGATTGCGGACAATGCTTCAAGTAATTTGTCCACCAGTCAGTCTTCCACGCAGTCCACCCACGTTACCCAAGGGAGCACTCCTCTAGCTCCTCCACCTCAACCTCCTTCCCCCCAGTCTGCCCCCTCCCAGGAAAATTTGGAATGCGATCCGGCATACTCTCTGCTAGAGATGCATACTAGAGATGCATGCTCATCTCTAGTGGTTACTGCCCGGCTGATTCCTGGCATGCAATGCCAGAAAAGCCCGCCGGAAGACTGTGCCACTCGTGTGAAACTAGCCTTAGACGGTGGCATGTAAATGATGCAGTTAGGTAAATAGAGGTTTGTCCTATTACAGCTCATGTTCCACTAGACTAATCATTTAGAGCCATTGTGTTGGTGCCCCTGTGATGAGGCACAGTATTCTTCCTTAAGGCCCAGGGGTGCACTACTAATGAGGCCAGGTGAGGCGATCACTTCAGGCAGCACCAGGCAGAGGAAAGAGGGGGCAGCGGAAGGGCCATTGGTCAATGAGTGCTTTCATTGTGGCAAAGGGGTTAGGTTAAGAAATTGGCATTGGGGGCACCGTTTCAGTTTTTGCCTCAAGCAGCAGAAAGGGTAGGTGCTCCCCTGTTAAAGGGGTTCTGCAGTTTTTTCAAACTGATGATCAATCCTCTGGATAGATCATCAGCATCTGATCGGCAGGGGTCCGACACCCGGGACCCCTGCCGATCAGCTGTTTGAGAAGGCAGCGGCGCTGCAGGAGCGCCGCGGCCTTCTCTGTGTTTACCGCAGGCCAGTGACGTCACGACTACTATCACTGGCCTGGGCGCGGCTAAGCTCCATTCATGTGAACAGAGCTTAGCCCCGCCCAGGCCAGTGATAGTAGTCGTGACGTCACTGGGCCTGCGGTAAACACAGAGAAGACCGCAGCGCTCCTGCAGCGCTCCTGCAGCGCCATTGCCTTCTCAAACAGCTGATCGGCAGGGGTCCCGGGTGTCGGACCCCCGTCGATCAGATGCTGATGATCTATCCAGAGGATAGATCATCAGTTTAAAAGAACTGCAGAACCCCTTTAAGGCCCCTTTAGATAGGCCAAGCATTGGTCAAATAATCGCTAACAAGCGTTCGTAGGAACACTTATTAGCAATGATCTGTCTGTAAAGGCACTGCCAATTACCCGATGAATGAGCGAAACGCACGTTTATCGGGTAACATGATCAATTGTGCAGTCACTAAAATCATTTGCCGGCAGCAGATCTCGCTGTCTAAACACACTGTACTGCTAGCGAACAATGATTCTGTATGGGGACAAGAGAAAGCATAGCGATCACCCCTCCCCATACTATGCAGAAGATCGCTGCATGTAAATGCAGTGGTCTCCTTTACTGACGAACAAGCGCTTGTTGAGAAGGAAGGTTTCCTTCCCGACAATCGTCTACTAAATATTCCAGTGTATAGGGATTCATAGTATGTGGAAATTGTGAGGGAAAAAGAGGATCAAATGGCAAAGAGGTACAGTGTGGGCACATATCCGTACTGCAGAGTTGTACTCTACACAACAAATTTGCCATGTGCGTAGGCTTTTCAAAACATTTGTCTGGAATTAAAGGGGTTTTCCAGGGGAAGAATATTGTAATGGTGTGACCAATCCTGATGTGCAAAACCCCAGTGAGCTCTGTGGCCCCCTCACAGCGCCATACATTGTATAGTGGCTGTGCTTGGTATTGCAGCCCAGACCCATTCACTTGAATAGGACCTAGCAAGAAGCTGCAGTGCTCGCCGCAGTCCCACAGTCTTTTCAAATAGCCAAGAGTTTGAGCCCCATCGATTAGATATTGATGACCTATTCTGAGAATAGGTCATCAATATTCTACTTTCAGAAAACCCCTTTAAAGAGGTTGCCCCATTAAGACACACAGTAGGGGTTTAGTCTGATAGGCCGGGTATCTGACCGCTAGGATCCCTGGTTAAGTAGAGCAGCAGACACTCCTGCACCTTCACCACTTCATTCAACTCTATGGGAGGTCTGCAGATAACCAAATACAAGTGTTTGGCTATCTCCGGCAGCCCCATAGAGCTGAATGGATCAGCAGTGCACATTCGTGGCCGCCACTCCATTCAAATCGCAGAGCATGGGCTCCTATTCTTGTGAATAGTGGAGGCCCCAGCCATGTGACCCCCCCCTCCGATCTGACCCTATCCACAGGATAATGGATACGTTGAATTTCATGATTTATGAATGAAGATACAATAGGGCAACACAGGCAGGGTTGGCAGCACAGATTTTGCGGTCAACCCTTTAGAAATACAGCGCCGGTTCATTTAAACTGCGTTCTTTCACTTATGGTATCATTAGGATTAAAAGCTTTCATATTGCTAAGTCATTTGTGGGCAGCACAGATTGCTATGCTTACTTGGCACAGATTGCAAGCATTGCTCTGTATGATAAATGAAATCTATACATATGCAAAATAATCACCGTCCATGGGTCAGGTGAGGTGATGTGTGACGGTACAAATGGCCGATCTCCGAATAAGCTATGCAAACATAAAACCTGGCTGCAGAAAGACATGAAACTATGAAAACTCCTGTGCAATATCTATCTTATTTTTATACAATTTTATCTTCTGAAATTAGTTTTGCAAAGCAAAATTCTAGGATAGTGTGAAGCAAGACCAGATGTGAAACGGTGCTATTAAATCAATGTACCTGCCATAGCTTCACAGGGTCAAGAGTCTAAGAATGCAAGATGTGAGATTCCTGCAGTCCAGGGAGGAGTGTCCGTGGCACAACCAAAGGTGTAGACGTGATGCTGGTTCATGTCCTGAGGGTACATCCACCCCCAACTGTCCCAGACTAACAAGAGGGGGAGGAGATGTTTTCCTCACTATCACCACTGAACACACTGGCCAACTTACAAATGTGGACACACCTAGATTTACGCGTATATTGCTCTAAAAAGTGGTGCAGTTTGACAAATTTTGGCTCATTTAGGTTTAACAAGGCATAGGTTAAAATGTCATATTTTCGACAAGTCTGCAGTATAATTTCAAACTAAGCCAAGTAGCTAGTATTAAGTTTGAGAAAGAAACATAGAAACATAGAAGATTGACGGCAGAAAAAGACCACCTGGTCCATCTAGTCTGCCCTTTTATTATCCTTTTATTGTTATCTTAGGATAGATACATGTTTATCCCAGGCATGTTTAAATTCAGTTACTGTGGATATATCAACCACCTCTGCTGGAAGTTTGTTCCAAGCTTCTACTACTCTTTCAGTGAAATAATATTTTGTAATGTTGTTTTTGATTTTTCCCCCAACTAATCTCAGATTGTGCCCCCTTGTTCTTGTGTTTAGTTTCTTATTAATAACCCTTCCCTCCTGAACTTTATTCAGTCCTTTAACATATTTAAAGGTTTCAATCATGTCCCCCCTTTCTGTTCTTTCCTCCAGACTATACATATTAAGAACTCGGAGTCTTTCTTGATAAGTTCTATGCTTTAGACCTTCCACCATTTTTGTAGCTCTTTTTTGGACCCGTTCTATTTTAGCAATATCCTTTCGCAGATGAGGTCTCCAGAAATGAACACAGTATTCCAGATGTGGTCTCACTAGAGCTCTATACAGAGGGATCACAATCTCCCTCTTTCTGCTTGTTAAAGGTGTCTAGTCTACCCGTGCATCACATCTATCATCCAGCCTGAGCCGCTGTGATAAATCTGGTGCAGGTCTAGATAACCTGTCTAATGGTGCATTTACAGCTAGCAATCGAGCACAACATTGTCAGGAAATACGACTGCCTGCTGGTTAATGGAGGTGAAGAGCTGCCTTTACATGCAGCAATCACCTCCACAGTATGAAGACAAGATTTGGCTACTGCTATGGGTCGTCCTCATACAGCTGCATTGTTTATGGGCAGCAGATCACTGTTTAGACAGGATGGTGTGCTGCCCAGATTTGGGGGAACAAGCATTCGTACCGCTTGTCCCCAATAATTTGCCCTACGATCGGGCCGTGTAAACCTTTATGCCATCTATACATAGTAACATAGTTTATAAGGCCGAAAAAAGACATCTGTCCATCCAGTTCGGCCTGTTTTCCTACAAGTTGATCCAGAGGAAGGCAAAAAACCCCTGTGATTGCCGAAACAGGCAATCAGAATAACTCCCTGGATCAACGACCCCTCTCTAGTAACTATAACCTGTAATATTGTTACCCTCCAGAAATACATCCAAACCCTTCCTGAACTCTTTTAGTGAACTTACCATCACCACCTCCTCAGGCAGAGAGTTCCATAGTCTCACTGCTCTTACTTTAAAGAATCCTCTTCTATGTTTGTGTACAAACCTTCTTTCCTCTAGACGCAGAGGATGTCCCCTCGTCACAGTCCTGGGGATAAATAGATCATAGGAGAGATCTCTGTACTGACCTCTGATATATTTATACATAGTTATTAGATCTCCCCTCAGTCGTCTTTTTTCTAAAGTGAATAAGCCTAATTTTGATAATCTTTCTGGGTACTGTAGTCCACCCATTCCAGTTATTACTTTAGTTGCCCTCCTCTGAACCCTCTCCAGCTCTGCTATGTTTGCCTTGTTCACAGGAGCCCAGAACTGTACACAGTACTCCATGCGTGGTCTGACTAGTGATTTGTAAAGTGGCAGGACTATGTCCTCATCACGGGCATCTATGCCCCTTTTGATGCAACCCATTATCTTATTGGCCTTGGCAGCAGCTGTCTGACACTGATTTCTACAGCTTAGTTTGCTGTTCACTAAAATTCCTAGGTCCTTTTCCATGTCAGAGTTATGACCGTATGAATGGGGCCGTATCTATCCACAAAAATGCGGGAATAGATGCGGCCCCATTCATCTCTATGGGGCCGGGAGCCGCGGCACGGAGCTAGCTCTGTGGCATGGCTCTTTTGAAGCATGTCCTATACTTGTCCGTGCGCACGGACAAGTATAGGCATTTTAAATGGGGCCGCACGGCGTGTGTTCCGAGCGCTGTGGAACACACTGGTCGTGTGCATGAGCCCTAAGACTATTGTTTTCCATGCTGGTCTAAGGGGACAATGTATCAAGGGAACCGCACCAGAAAATTGGAGTGAAAGGTCATCAGTATCAGGTCACTGCGCAACCCCTTTAATCTAAATTTCGCTATGAGCAGCTTTTACATTTACAAATCATGTCGCCAGTGTTTGTGGCTGCAAAATTGATGCAGAGCAACAATAATTGGTAATTATATCATTTATCATAGATCTCCTTCATTGACAATTAACACTCCAATCACTCGACTAAGATCTCTGTAATAAAGGCGTAGACCGTACACTGAATTTCCAGTCTGTTTAGCTTCCACTACTGCAGTGACAGGTTCGGTGGGTCTATTCTTACCCTACTACCTCGCTCTATGTCCCCGAGGCCATCTCTCACTTTTCCTCACTCCACCTGTATTGTAGCATTCCGCTTTTTACATAACCACCATGACAAACTCGATTGAAAGATTTATTTATAAGCAGCGATGGTGGAGCATTCTTAGACGTGAAGCAGAGAAATCCGTCACTCCTGTTATCTTCGCAGATTTCCAGCCCTGAGTTACACTAACATGTACCTAATCCCTGTACAAAGGCGCTTTATATACTGTGCATGTCATTGTTAGGCCCCATGTCAAGCAGAGATATTCTACTTTCACGTCTATGCTCATCAAAGTTTTTGTTCTGGTCAAATGTATGTAATCTCCAAATGACTGCACAATAATGTACTGTAACTATAGAAAAATGCAAAATCGCCTGTCTCTACATAAACCACCTGTGACATGTGATGGTCAGAGCTGAACAGGTATTGTCATTTATCTGCTGATACTGTAACAGGTTGATCGGGTCTACAGAGGTTCTCATGTTTTTACACGTTCAGTATGGCTCCAGGCCATTCCTATTGTAGATGACAAGTCATTCCTGTATTACCTGCAGGTCTGGACATTACAAGGATCAGGTCACACTCCAAGGACTATGCACAATATTTAATAGAGTGCCTTGGACAAAATAATATTAGGGCTCATTCACACTACAGTGAAAAGCATGTGATAGCCGTTTTTGTAATGGCGGTTACATGTTGGTTTTCAGAACCAATTAAAGTCTATGGGGATATTCACATGGCTGCTTTTGCCAGTGAAAAGCGACCATGAAAAAATAGGATATTAAATATTGGCTGTTTTCACAGCAAGACAAGCCCCATTGAAATCAATGGGCCCATTTTAACTCCCCTTTAGACAGGAGTGCATCTGTTCAATGGCTGTTAAAAAAGGTACTTGTTGTAAATAAAGGGCCTCTCAGTGGGTAGGTGACGGCACAACGCTGGAAGCGACAGGGCCTGGTGCCTCCAGTGCGGAAGAAGTGTTCACTATGTGGTGGCCATTATAAATACTGGGCACTATATGAGGGCAATTATATATACTGGGGCACTATGGGTGGCCATTATATAATGAGGCACTATGGGTGGGCACTTATATATATATACTGGGGCACTATGGGGGAACTTATATATATTGGGGCACTATGGGGGGCATATATATATATATATATATATATATATATATATATATATATATACTGGGACACATATATATGGAGAGGCATTGGATGTACAGGAGGCACTATGAGGGACATTATGCATATTGAGGACATCTTAGGGGATAGGTTGAAACAAAAAAAAGCAATAACAGCCATAAAAAATGGATGCAAAATGGATGCACACGGATGTAAAATGGCCATAAAAAACTGACAGTGTATCAGTGTATAAATTTTTAACAGCTGTTTTTTCTTTTAATCTATGCACTACACAGAAATCTCATTGATTTCTATAGGCACTGTGTAACGCTTCATTGCTCCTGTGGTGGAGCTATAGGGAAAATGTAACTCTGTAACGAGCAACAAATAATCCTTGTAACAAAATGAAAACAGACAACACCTTCGATATTAGTAATGCACAACTTAAAGGGAACCAGTTTATAGAGCAGTAGGAGATGAACAGATTGACATATAGTTTTATGGGAAAAGATTTAGTAAAATGCATAATTTATTCATTTAAATTCCTGCTCATTCTGGGCTTTGAAGTCGAGGAGGCAGTCCTATCAGTGATTGACAGCTGTGTCTGTATGTACAGCCATAGAGGGAAGGCTGTCAATCACTGATCCACCTCATTGACTTCAAAGCCCCAAATAAGCAGGAATACAGCATCCAGAGCTGATCTGGGTCTGCTAAAACCCAGCAGCTCACACACTCGTCACTCAGCCTCCAGCAATCACATGATCTCTGGATCTGAACCAGAAAGCTGCATTGCTGTTTCCTCATTCTGTATGCACATCACTCATTCAGTGCTGTATATGCAGCAATTGGAAAGGCAGGATGGTTAAAAAAAAAAAAAAAAAACATCCCTGCCTTTTATAAGGGGCGCTTTACAGTCACTGGAGAAAACTTTTTCTTTCTTTATTGACAGGGCCAGAATCCTACATAGTCATCTCACTTGGCCCTGAAGAAACAGATTGCTAAGTAAAAGGTATCATTACATCCAGTGGAGCTAGCCCCACAAGACATTGTGCCTGGTTTAACAGTGAATTTCCTGGTGGCAGACTGTAATTAAGCATTTTCTTTTTTTTTTGTTGGGCTGCAAACACCATTAAACCTTGGATCGGAAACAGAAGAACCTTGTTCTGCATACTTGTAGTGGGTGCAGCCACAGTGCTTTTTTCCCATAGCAAAAATATAACTCATAGATTACAAAGGCATGGTCCCTGAGAGGCCACATAAATGTACTGCTTAGTCAGAAACTGAATAAAACAACAGAAAAAAAAATGTCTCTAGAGATGAGCGAATCAAAGCATCAGAAGTGGAATTTGATCCGAAGTTTAGAAAAAATTTGATTTGCAGTGAATCCGAATTTCCTTGTGCTTCATGGTAACAAATCATTTTTTTTTCCTAAAATGGCGGCTACACGTTTTACAAAGTGAAAGAAAGAAGCCCAAGAATGCAATATGACCCATAATACTGTGTCATCCCGCACAGTCTCTGGCATTTCACTGTGAACTAAGCATAGGGACAGTGTTTCAGAAAGCTTTTAATTGTAGAATATTGGATAGGAAGAGTGCAAGAATAGTGGAGAGATAGTACAGGGAGATTGTAGAGAGAGTTTAAAGTGTAATTGCCCTGAGTGTAATTGCCCTGTGCATCTTGTTCACCTGCTGCGCCATTCATTCTTAATCTGTGCTGTTATACATAGACTTACTGTACATCAGACTCATTGTCAACAGGCGATCTAATATATAGGCACATTTATATAGTTCACCTGCTACGCCATTCATACTTAGTCTGCCCTTTTATACATAGACTTACTGTGTGTCAGACTCAGTGTCAACAGGTGGTCTAATATATAGACGTGTTTACCTAGTTCACCTGCTGCGCCATTAATACTTTAATCTCTACTTTAATAGATAGACTCATTGATTCATTTTATTAGGCCCTGATTCATAAAGTGGGGTGATACACTTTTCTCATTCTACTGTTTGTGGTGTGTCCACATTGATTAATAGATAAGCAATTCTATTAGGCCCTGATTCACAAATTGGGATGATACACCTGTCTCATTCTACTGTTCATGTTCTGTCCACATTCATTAATAGATAAGCGATTCTATTAGGCTCTGATTCACAAATTGGGGTGATACACCTGTCTCATTCTATTAACCGCTTTTGTTACCCAAACAATTACTGTGATTTAGTGTTACACCGCGGGGGCAGTGCAAATAAATTGATTCATTTTTTTTGTTGGAAAAATTATTCTTTTAGTGAAAACATTAGTCTTTTACCAAATAAATTAGTCTGCTCCAGTATTACAATACCCAATCCTTATGACGAACGACGTTGAGCGGATAACCCACAACTGTCGGCAAAGGGTAGACACGCGGCAATCTCTTCAGTGCAGAACGTTTGCAGCCCCAGACATGTACAGGCATCACAGAACAGTTAGTGCTGAACACCACTTGGCCCTCCAGAAAGTTGGACGTTGATTGGCTAGGATCAAATTTGGGTTAAATGTAGATGGGCCGAACTTGTTGGATGGATCAAACATGGCAGCTGGATTATTGTCAAAAGGAAGGATTGTCATTGGTTATCGGCATGAACCACACAACTCGCTCCACCAACTCAACCCAAATTCATCGTAGGTAATACGTCCTTTTAGTAAAAAAGTTGCAGTTGTTTATCAAACCGGTCCACCAACTGTTCCGGGATCCCTCCATACTATGAACGTAATGGTATTTAGCTTTCAACATGTAAATGGGCCAAACTTGCTGGATGGATGAAATATGGCATCTGGATTATTGCCATAAGGGAGGAGTGTCTTTGATTATAGGAATGAACCACACAAATTGCTCCACCAACTCAACCCAAATTAATTGTAATAAATTGTAAGCGATATGTTCTTTTAGTCAGTGTTTTGTCAGTAAATGGTCAGTAAATGATCAGAATTTGTAAGCCAAAGGCAGGAGTGGGTCCAAAACACAGATGAGATACAAATAATTCTATTACATTTTACATTATCACTGATTTGGCCCCACTCCTGTTTTTGGCTTACAATTACTGATCAAACACTGAAGCAAAAGACTAATAAAATAAAATACTGACAGTCTGAAAGAGGCTTTATGGATGCTCAAAATACCGGCTTGCTTTTTTGTTTATGTTCTTCTGAGGGATCAGTATATAAACAGCGACGTTAACACAGCCTTACTGCTACTGCTGCTGCCCCCCCCCACGCCACTATTGTCATGGTTACTGCCACCACCGTTCCCACTCTGTCATTTGGCCACTATTGTCATGGTTGCTGCATCTGATGCTGCTGCTGCCACCACTGTCCCCACCCTATCATGGGGCCACTACTGCCGCTGCTACCATCCCCACTCTGTCACTGGGGCTGCTTCTTGAGTCCAGGGGCACCGCATGGTTAAGCCCACGGCGATAAATTAGACCTGACAGTTTTATTGACCTGTAATACTGATGCAGAGTATGTCCACAGCTAACAGAAGGGATTAGCTATGAATCTTGGTGCCCTGCATAGTGATGTAGACGGAGGTAAATTACACCTGTAATACTGACGGTACAGTACCTACAGAACAAATTAACTATGAATGTGGGTGTACTAGAAAGTAATGCACACGGCGATACCTCTCCCTGCACTCTCCTGCACTGTCCCTGCAGTTTAAGGTTCAAGCCTTCACACTGATATTGGGCCACCAAGTGGGATGCATATGATTAGGCAGAGAGGCCTGGGTATACCAGATTTATTGCGATTTGTGACAAAGTAATTTGGAACAAATAGAATTTCTTGAAGAACTTTGGAGAATCAGCCAAATTTAATTTTTCCAGACTTTGCTCATCTCTAAATTTCCCCATATTGATTCCCTTCAGAAACAGATAAAATTATATTCCATGACCTACTACTATATAATAGCAAGTCAATGCAAATTCTTTCTGTACAATACTTTACGTTAAAAGGGTTTAACAGGACTTTACTACTGACAACCTATCATCAGGATAGGTCATCAATATCTTATTGGTGCGGGTCCACACCGCCCACACTTGCCTTCAGCTTCGCAGAGAAATAGCGCGCAGGCGCAGGTGCTAAGGGCATCAGCCTCAAATGTGTCACTGGGCATGCACCTGCACGAGATTTCTCTGGGAAGCTGAAGGCAAGTATGGGCGGCATTACCTTGGTTCAGTGACATAGCGGGGGAGAGGCGGCAACAATGCTTATGGGGATATGGAGTCTCAGCCCAGGAGAGGCGTGCTTGGGCTCTGCTGGAGGGCGGGCCTGGACACTGGAAGGGGGCTTTCCTGGGAACCATTGACAGAAAATAAACCTTACTGCCTAATTTGCATATCATACAAAGATGATTTTCACAAGATAGAAAACAAGAAACGTAAAATGAAAGTTACATCAGGGAAGGAGCTGTTATGTTCTACACGGGTGTAATTTTACTTATTAGTGATAATCTATGTGACAGATTTCCTTTAGATAAAGTGAATACAAGCCACTAAGGCTACTTTCACACTAGCGGCAGGCCTGATCCGGCAGGTGAAGGGTGCTGCCGGATCAGGACTGCCGCAGCGACATGTGTGGAGCCGGAACCGCGCTCCGGCCCCACACATGTCACACAGTACATACATACACACAGACACACACACATACACAGACAAATACACATACATACTTACATGCTCCCGGCAGGTCTCCAGAGCGTCGGAGGAGTAGGACGGCTCGCACAGGTGACGATTGCCCACAGCGCCCTTTGCTGGGCGCCTGGTGGAATCGTCATCTGTGCGCGCCGTCCTGTCCTTCCGGCGCTCGGGAGACCTGCCGGGGAGCATGTAAGTATGTATGTGTATTTGTATGTATATATGTCTGTGTATGTGTATGTTTATGTGTATGTCTATGTCTGTATGTGTGTATTGTGTGTATGTGGTGACGGATCCGTCATGAACTCCATTGAAAGTCAATGGAGGGCGGATCCGGTTACCATTGTGGTCACACCAGACGGATCCGCCCCCATTGACTTGCATTGGGGGTCATTCCGGATCCGTCTTGGTGCGGATGCCTGGACCGGAGAGCAAACCGCAGCATGCTGCGGTTTGTTCTCTGGTCTGAAGACGGAACGGAATGCTTTCAGGAGCATTCCGTTGTCTTCAGTTCAGTTTTGTCCCCATTGACAATGAATGGGAACAAAACTGAAGCGTTTTATTCCGGTATTGAGCCCCTATGACGGAACTCAATACCGGAATTTTAAAACGCTAGTGTGAAAGTAGCCTTACTAATGTATTGTGATTGTCCATATTGTCTCCTTTTCTGGATAGATTCATTTTTCCATCACATTATACACTGCTCGTTTCCATAGTTATGACCACCCTGCAATCCAACAGCGGTGGTCGTGCTTGCACACTGTAGTTAAAAGCACTAACCTATGTGTGATCCTATGGTCCCGGGCATGAGAGAGGCCGGCGCTTTTTCCTATAGTGTGCAAGCACTAATCATATTGTAGTAAATGCAACACTGTATGGTGCCATTAAGCCTCATACACAAGACTCCATAAAAGAGATGCAGATAACGGTTCAGCTGTGCTGATCCTATCACTTACTGTATTCTCTACAGTTCTCTAAAGACCAGAGTCAAAGGCGCAGCCTTAGGCTAGGGCTACACGGCGACAGTTGTCGCGCGACACCCGTCGCAGCCAGGATCCCTGAGTAGCGGGATCCATAGAGATGAATGGGATCCTCGCGGCAGTCGCAAGAAATCCAACCGTGTTGGATTTCTTGCGACTGCCGCGGCGATCCCATTCATCTCTATGGGATCCCCGCTACTCAGGGATCCTGGCTGCGACAACTGTCGCCGTGTAGCCCTAGCCTTAATCCTCTTATCTTACTCAGCTGGTAGAGTAAGTTGTCGACAGCTTTTATTGAGATCAAAGTAATGAGCAAATTACACTAGTGAATTGTTGGCCAAACCTGCCGAGAATGGAGAAAGATATATGCTTCTTCTGTTTGCAAGATGTGCACTCCTGGTCTAATGAGTATAAGGATCTCTGGACTATCCCCTGACAAATGATAGGAGAGAAGGATCGGGTGAAAATATTCCGTTTTGTTCTCCAAGGAGATAATTGGCCGCCAAAGGTATCTGGCAGCGGATCTCTCCTCTTTTCCCATTGCCAACACATTTAGGCTTTGCTGAATTGAACGCGTATGTGTATGAGGTAGTCAGGAAGAAGTCGGGAGAGATAGCTGTCAGCCAAACGATTGGCCGAGAGTTGTTGAATGTCTGTGCCCAGTTTAACCCCTTCGCGCCCAGCGCCGTACATGTACGGCGCTGGGGCGATGCGGGCACATGGCGCCCGCTCGCGGGTGCGGCGGGCGTCATGGCCGGCAAGTCTCTGCTGTTTCTAACAGCAGAGACTTGCCGCTACTTACCGCCATCGGCGGCGTCTTCCTCGTTGATTAGATGCCGTGATCACACGTGATCACGGCATCTAGTTGCGTTTCAACCCGGAAGCATTCGCTTCCGGGTGGTGTACAGACACCCCGTGTGGCCAATCGGGGTGTCTGTACACCATATGAAAACTGTAATCCTCGCTGGTGAGGATTACAGTTTTCAAAGTGCAATTCTTATTCTGGCCACTAGATGGCAGGCCAGGATAAGAAATGAGCAATTCATGGATTTCTGAGTCTATAAAATCCATAATTGCTCATAAAGAAAAAAAAAAAAAAGCCACAATATATAAGCCCATATTTGAGCTTTCTAATAGTAAAAAAAAATTAAAAAAAATGTTAAAAAATATATAAAAAATAAAAAAGATGTAAAAGTTCAAATCACCCCCCTTTCCGTATAAGTAAAAAATAAATACCTAAATAACAATAAATATAGACATCATGGGTATCACCGTGACCGAAAACGCCCGTACTTTTAAAATATAAAAAAAATTCCAATACGGCGAATTGTGTGGCGGAAAAAAGCGTCCAAATGGCGATTTGCCGTTTTTTGTCGCTTTTTTTTTTCTAAAAAAAATTAAATAGAAAGTGATCAAAAAGTCATACACACCCCAGAATGGTATCAATAAAAACTTCAGATCGTCCCGCAAAAAATGAGCCCCATACAGCTCTGTACACATAAATACCAAAAAGTTATAGGGGTCAAGATTTGACAAGGAAAAAAAAAAAAAAAGGGCAACTTTCTAATTATTTTATCACTATGAAAACGCAGGAAAAACTATACATATTAAGTATTGCCGGATTCGTACTGACCAGTAGAATGAAAGTAACGGATCAGTTTTAATGCACATCGAAAGCTGTAAATAAGAAACCCGTAGAACTGTAGCGGAATAGCGTTTTCTTTGCAATTTCACCCGGTTTGGAATTTTTTTCCTGCTTCCCACTACACCGTATGCAATATTAAATGGTGGCGTTGGAAAGTACAACTTGTCCCGCAAAAAACAAGCCCTCATACAGCTATGTGAACAGAAAAATAAAAGAGTTATGGCTGTTTGAAGGCAGGGAGCGCAAAACGAAAATGCAGAACCGAAAAAAGCTCCGAGCGCGAAAGGGTTAAGGATGCTGTCACAAAGCGGATACTGCGTGGCTATTACACAGCATTGTGGCAGCCACCATGCAGCAGCCGCTATTTGTGGCAGCACCCTAACAATTACATCTGATCTTGTGAGCGGAGCTAATGCCATATTATTTTCTTTTTCATTAATTTGTTTATCTGTTCCTTATGTCTTGTTATTCCAGGAGTCCGTGCCCACCGCAACCTCACTCTTCGTGATGGGCACAGCCTTCGGAATGCTCACCCAATCCTCAGCTCCATGGGCAAAGCAGAAGGGCCCATTGGCAAACTGCATCTCTTCATGCAGTCTGCGGCCTTCACCTTTTTGCCGGCTCTACCTTTCTCTGTCCATAGGGAGCGCGCGTGCGTTCTCTCCACCATTTAGAGGGTCATTACATGCACCTTTTAGCAAAAAACTAGTCTGCGTCGTTATTGCAATTGTTCATCAAATCGGTCCACCAACTGATCCCAAATCCCTCCATACTATGAACGTAATGGTATTTTGCTTTCACCATGTATTTGGGTTAAAACCAGATGGGCCGAACTTGCTGGATGGATGAAACATGGTAGCTGGATTATTGTCTTAAGGGAGGAGTGTCGTTGATTATTGGAATGAACCACAAAAAGCGCTCCACCAACTCAACCCAAATAAATTGTAAGTAATATGTTCTTTTAGTCAGTGTTTGGTCAGTATTTAGTCAGTATATGATCAGAATGTGTAAGCCAAAGGCAGAAGTGGGTCCAAAACACAAATGGGATGCAAATAATTCCATTACATTTTATGTCTCTGTTTTGGCCCCACACCTGTTTTTGGCTTACAATTACTGATCAAATACTGATGCAAAAAACTGATAAAAAACTGACCGTCTGAAAGAAGCTTTATGGATGCTCAAAATACAGGCTTGTTTTTTTGTTTAAGTTCTTCTGAGGGATCAGATCATAAACAGTGACAATAACACAGCCTTACTGCTACTGCTTCCCCCCCCCGCCACTATTGCCATGGTTATTGCCACCACCGTTCCCACTCTATCATGGAGCCACTACTGCCGCTGCTGCTGCCGCCACCCTGTCCCTATTCTGTCATTAGGCCACTATTGACATATATTCAAAACTAAACAAAATTATAGTTTTCTCTAGCCAGTATCTGGCAACTGTGGCCTATTTAAGGGTGCCTGAGCAATAGGGCCTAGTTAGAACCTTTCTTGTTTTGTCTTGCTTGCCTTTTTCTGGATTTGGCCCATCGCTGCCTGAACTGATCTTGGCCAGTACCTTGTTCTGACCTGACCATTGGACTGTTTACTGGATTTCTTGTACCCTGTCTGCTCTGATCTCAGCTTGTTTCCTGACTACAGTCTCCCATGGGTCAGCAGCAGAGCTGTATTTGCTATTAGGCACTGGTAACTAGTAACTGGTTGACCAAACAGTAGTTAGCCAAGGCTACTCTACCAATCACAGAGCTGGTGCATAGTAGTCTGAGTGTGTGATTGCACACAGTCTGTCACATTGACACTGCTCTGGGAGCACCCCTGAGGAATAGAGATGAGTGAATCTATTCGTCGATTCGGTGATTCGTATCGAATCTTGGAAATTTTCAGCTGCGAAGCAAATCCGAATATTAGGTGATTCGCTTCTGCTTTGTACGGATTCGCTACGTAGTTGCCCTATAAATTATACGCTATTGCATACGAATTCAATTCATTAGCAAACTTTTACTGTTAGTTCGTTTATCGTGCGCATAAGCCCGGGAAGAAAGTGGTCACCTGACCTAGTGGGCAGGGCTTGCTCTGATTGGCTCAGGCTCGGTAAACCAGTGACGCATCACTTCTGCTGTGACTGCTGAGATGAGCAGAAGCACTATGTGTGAAGTTCTGAGACTCTAAGACTTGTTTTGTGAAAATTGGGGTGTAATTGCTCTGGGAATCCATATTACACATATCAGGGATACTGCAGGGTCAGTACAAGGCCAGTTCAGGGCTAGTAATTAATCAGGCAGGGAGAGAGAGACAGGGAGATATAGGGAGAGACAGGGACAAAGACCAGCTGCAGGGCCACAGAGTGAATTGAAAAATGTCTGAAATGGATAAGCAAAAGGGGTCCAGTTCCAGCCAGACCTCGAGCTCTAAAAAAAAGTAGAAGGTGGCATTGTGGCACCATACTGCTTAAGGAAGGTGGCAGGGACTGCAGGGTAGGAAAGGGTTAAGGAAGTAAAAAGTGCCCGGAGGAGTTTCATTGGTGGGAAAAGCCCGCTATTTACAGATAAAAGCCCGTTATTTTGATTAGAAGATTAATAAAAAGGAGGGGTAAGGAGCGGGAGCGGGCTTTTTCCTTGGGGAAAGAGAACTGGACAGCTGCACCTACCTGTCGGCTTTTCCGCAAGACGAAGGCTGAAGATGGAAAGAAGATTGCTGGCGGAGATCGAGGAGAGGATGCGAAGAAAAGGTCCGGAGTGGCTGGCCAGGCTGCTTGAAGAAGATGGCGTCCGGGAGCGGAGCGTGGAGAGCGGTGATCCGGCTGCCGGCGGGAGAGGTAGGCCTCGGTGGGAATCCAGGCCTCCGGCTAGATTTTCCCCGAGTGCGGCCGGGAGAGGGGGTAGTGGGCCGAAGGCTGCGGCGGGCCCGGTGGCAGCGCTTCTCCCTTCTGCTGGGTCCCCTGGTGGCTCCCTTGACAGTGGGGTGGTTCCCCCCACCCCTCCTCAGGCGGTGCGAGTACGGGGTGGGAGCGGGCCATCGGTTGCGGCCGGGCGGGAGGCGGCCGCATCTGTATGTGCACGTACTTCCGGTCCGGCGGCTGCGCTTGAGGCGGCCCGACCGGAAGTAGGTGGAAGGCGGCAAATTCAAATCCCTGCGCTGCCCGGAACAGCGGGGGAAGCTCTGGGGGACGCTGCTGACCACTGGAGTGGGTCAGAGATGGTAGGGCCTGGCTATGTGGAGGAGGCACTCTTGGGGGGTAGGGGGGTTGCTGACAGGCGGATGGTGGGTTTGTTCAGTGGGCCCGGTTCCTCTGGCAACGGGGCGCCTGGTGGTGCGGTTGCCCTGCCGGAATCTGGGTTTTTGGGGAGTATGCAGAGGGGGGAGGGGAGGGCCTGCGCACCTGCTTCAACGGACCGGCACTTGGCTCGGCACTCCAGTGGTCGTTTGTGCGGGTCCAAGCACGGTTCTAGGGACGGCGTGCGTGGAGGACGTCATCGCGATGGCAGAAAAAGTGGACGGTCATTGCCTGCAGAGACTGGGTCCGATGTTTCTTTTGCAGATGCCGGGAGCCGCAGGAGTCCGTGGAGGAGACGGGCCAGCAGTCGTCGGAGAGGAGGGAATGGGTCCAATCGGGACCGGCGGAGGAGACAGCGCTCGCGTGACAGGAGGGACAGGAGGCGGTCCTCTTCTTCCAGCGGGTCTTTGGGGAGCAGTCTCTCTGCATCGTCTGGGTGCCGCTCCAGTGTCCGGCGTTCAAAGCACAGGAGGCGTTTTTCGCCAGAGAGGCGGCTGGACCTTCCTTCTCCGCAGGCTGCGGCATCTTCTTCCTCTTCTGCGAGGTCACATGAGTCCACGTCCGTGAGGGCTTCGCCTGCTACGTTTCCACCACCCGCGGCACCTCGGGAGGACGTCGGGTCGCCTATGGCCGATGAGTTATCATGCCTGGCGGCTTGGGAAAGTAAGGACAGCATTACTGGTAGGGACTTGGTTGCAGCGTTAAAGAGTGTGATAGGTCAGGTGGGGGAGGGCGCGAGCAAAGAGGTTGCTGTAGATGGCGCTACTTCCACGGGTTTGTCGTTGCGCGAGACTTTGTTCTGCGGGGTCGCCCCTTTGGGTACTCACCTGTCGGCGGAGACGAGGGATAGGATACGTAAGGAGGAGTATGTGGACATCTGGTCTCTGTTTCCGTCGATCATGTGACTATAGATAAGGAGAGCAGTTTTGAGAAGGGGTCTGATAGGAAGCCGAAGGTGGCTAAAACATTTGCCAATTGGTTGCAGGGTTTCGCAACGTTGGCACATGTGGTTTGTCAATTCAGCCCTGAAAAAGGGTGTGAGCTTTGGGTTTACTTGGACGTCATTTTTAGTGCCCACAAGTTGTACGGGGGTTCTGCCTGGTGGAGGTACGATGAGGAGTTTCGGCGGCGCAAGGCTCTTTCCCCAGGCATCAGTTGGGCCTCTAAGGCTACTGACGTTTGGTTGCAGCTTATCATGGCCCAGAAGCCGGTGAAACCCTTTCCAGGGAGTTCCGCCACGGGTGGGGGTACCTCAGTCGCGGCGGGAACAAAACCCAATGGGTCATGTTGGTTGTTCAATGAGGGTCATTGCAGGTTTGGGGGTTCGTGCAAGTTCAGACACGAGTGCTCAATCTGCAGTGGCGCTCATTCGTCAATCAGATGTTTTAGACGGTCAAAGTCCCAGGCTAGGTCTGGCGTTGCCAGTGGAGAGGAGAACGCCAGTGAGCGTTCCAAGGATGCGACCGTGGTTACGGCGGTATCCAAGGAAACTGGAGGCAAGAGCACTTGAGGCTGGTTTTTCCCCAGGGTTTTGTTATACCGCATGAGCCTTCTTTTGGGCTGGTGTTGTCCCCCAATTTGATTTCGGTTAGGCAACAGCTGTCGGTGGTTAGGGAAAAGTTGATGAAGGAGGTTCGGCTGGGGCGCATGGCGGGTCCCTTGAGAATCTTCGGGTTTCCCCTTTGGGGCTTGTCCCTAAGACTTCATTCACACGACCGTATTTTGTTTCCGTGTCCGTTCCGTTTTTTTTGCGGACCGTATGTGGAACCATTCATTTCAATGGGTCCGTCAAAAAAACGGAAGGTACTCCGTTTGCATTCCGTTTCCGTATGTCCGCATTTCCGTTCCGCAAAAAAGATAGAACATGTCCTATTCTTGTCCGTTGTGCTGACAAGGATAGGCATTGTTACAATGGATCCGCAAAAAAAACGGACACGGATGCCATACGGAACGTCAAAACACATACGGTCGTGTGAATGAAGCCTAAGAAGGAGGCAGGCAGTTTCCGTCTAATTCATCATCTTTCCTACCCCAGGGGCAGTTCGGTCAATGATGGCATTAGCAAGGAGGACTCAGCTGTGTCGTATACGTCTTTTGACGTTGCGGTGCAATGGGTACGGAGGTGCGGGCAGGGGGCCCTCCTTGCTAAGTCAGACATTGAATCCGCTTTTCGCCTGTTGCCTGTACACGAGTCTTGTTTTCCGTTGCTAGGTTGCCGTTTTGACGATGTCTATTTTTTTGACATGTGCCTGCCGATGGGGTGCTCGATTTCATGTCGATATTTCGAAATGTTCAGTTCCTTCTTCGAATGGGCGGTCTGATTTAAGTCGGGCATCCCATCGGTAGTGCACTATTTGGATGATTTTTTGTTTATAGGGGAGGCTGGCAGTTCCACGTGCAGTCGTTTGTTAGACGTTTTTAAAGGGCTGATGTGTCGCTTCGGGGTTCCCATTGCCGCGGATAAGACTGAGGGCTCCTGCCCTAGGTTGTCTTTTCTTGGGATCGAGATAGACACGGTAGAAATGGTTTTTCGTCTCCCGGAGGAAAAGCTCTTGAGGCTTGTCTGCTGTGTTAACGATGTCATTTTGGCCAAGAAGGTGACACTCAAAAAGTTGCAATCTTTGCTTGGGCTCCTAGTTTTCGCCTGCCGGATTATACCGATGGGGCGCATTTTTTCTAGGCGGTTATATTTGGCTATGGCAGGGGTCACTCGCCCTAATCACTTCATTAGGGTGACGCGCAGTATGCGTGACGATTTGAGTGTATGGCGGTCTTTTTTGCAGTCCTTCAACGGTAGGGCGGTTTGTCAGGATTCAGAAGCTTCTAACGGGGAGTTGCAGCTGTTTACTGATGCGGCGGGGAGTGTGGGCTTTGGAGCAGTGTTTGGCCGTAGTTGGTGCAGGGCTCCCTGGCCGGCTAGCTGGCGTGTGTCCGGATGGATAAAGAACCTCACGTTATTGGAGTTATTTCCCATTGTGGTGGCGGTGGAGCTGTGGGGTGAGGAACTTAAAAACAAGCGGATACGTTTCTGGTCGGATAATTTGGCGGTAGTGCAAGTGGTCAATAGTTTGTCCTCGGGGTGCTTGCCGGTGATTGCGTTGCTGCGGCATTTAGTTTTGCATTGTTTGCGTTTCAATATTCTTTTCAGGGCTGCGCATGTGCCAGGGGTGGAGAACGGGGTGGCTGACGCTCTGTCTCGCTTTCAGATGCAGCGATTTTGGGAACTTCTTCCGGAAGCGGACGGAGTGGGGCTGCCCTGCCCGGATTACTTGTGGGCGATAGTCGAGGAGGGATAATGGATCTGGTGCGTAAGTCATTAGCTCCGGCTACATGGATACGGCACGAAAGGGCTTGGTGTGATTGGAGGGCAGTTGCGGGGTTTGCGTTTTCCCTCTACTGCAGGGGCTCATTTGCGGGTCACGCTTGAGTGGTTGAGTGGTATGCGAGGGAGAGGTGTGTCGGCTGGTATGGTTCAGAAGGGTTTGTCTGGCGTCGCTTTCATGCTAAAGTTGTGGGGCCTGGATGATGTTACGAAGGCTTTTGTGGTACGGCAGGCGTTGAAAGGGTGGAAGAAGGAAGTGGTATCGGTAGACAAGCGCAGGCCGGTTACTGCGGCTTTGTTGTTTCGTTTGTTGGAGTTGTTGGGTGAGGTGTGCCATGGTGCGTACGAAGCGGCCTTGTTCCGGGCAGCCTTTTCGCTGGCTTTCTTTGCGGCCTTGAGAATCGGTGAATTAGTGGCTTCTAGCGCGGCAAAACCTGGTGGTTTGGCATTGGGTGACGTGGTTTTTAGTAATGATTGCATTAAACTGTGTGTGCGCCGATCTAAGGTGGATCAGAAAGGGGTGGGCACTTGGATGACGATTGGGAGGGTTGATGGTTCGTGGTGTCCGGTTCGGGTTGTGTCTGTTTTTCACGGTTTGAGGGCTTGGGTGGCTTCGGAGGTGGGTCAATTTTTCGTACACGAAAACGGGTCACTCTTGACGCGTTTTCAGTTTGGCTCGGTCTTTAAGTGTTGTTTGCAGCGTTTGGGCCTGCCAGCGGGGGACTTTGGTACGCATTCCTTCCGGATTGGTGCAGCGACGGACGCGGATGCCAAGGGTATGGGTAGCTCTGATATCAGGAGATTGGGTCGGTGGGGTTCGGACAGTTACAGGTCTTATATTCACCCTGATTTGATCCTACATGTTTGACTGTTTTTACGTTACAGGTCCGCTGCTGCCTTCTGTATGGGTTGTTGGACACTCCTATGTATATTGGGCTGAACGGAGGGCAGAATTGCGGCCGGTTGGCAGACACTTGGGCTTGCCGGGTATTGAGGTAAATTGGAGGGGAGTTCGTGGTTTGTGCTGGGCTGATCTCATGGCCGAAGTCGTTCGGATCAGCCGTGAGTGTTCGGGTTCTGTTATTTTGTTAGTTCATGCCGGGGTTAATGACCTGGGCAGACGTAAGGTTGGGGACTTGTTGACCATTATAAAAAATGACATGCGACATTTTAAATCCCTGTTTAGTAACTGTGTTATTGTTTGGTCGGATATTGTGGCGAGAAAGTCGTGGAGATATGCTCGGAGCCACAGGGCGATTGAAAGGGCGAGGCGTTTGCTTAATTTGAGAGTCGGTAAATTTGTCAAGGAGATGGGAGGTGTGGCGCAGCATCATGTTATGTTAGAAGGGGAGAATTCGCATCTGCTGAGATCCGATGGAGTCCACCTCACGGACATCGGCAATGATATACTGTTGTCAGGTTTTCAGGATGGAGTCGAGGAGGGTCTGAGGAGTTTTGGTGTGGGTGGTCGCAGCTAGGGCTTGCTCCTTGGCGGAGGAAGTGCTGGCCTTTCCGGGAGGAATGACTTATGGCCCGCTGGACAGCAGTCGGCGGGCTACAGGTGTTTCGGGGTTAATGTTATTGGATGGTTTGGAAAGGCCAGGTTTTTTGGTCTTTGGTTTAAAAATTAATAAAGCTGTGGCCATTTATTTTACCCAAGTTAAGGTTTCATGTGAGTTATTTCGGGGTAACCCTCGGGCATACTGGAAAAGAGAAAAGGTATATCCCTGCAGTCTTGTGGCACCATACTGCTTAAGGAAGGTGGCAGGGACTGCAGGGTAGGAAAGGGTTAAGGAAGTAAAAAGTGCCCGGAGGAGTTTCATTGGTGGGAAAAGCCCGCTATTTACAGTTAAAAGCCCGCTATTTTGATTAGAAGATTAATAAAAAGGAGGGGTAAGGAGCGGGAGCGGGCTTTTTCCTTGGGGAAAGAGAACTGGACCCCGCCCGCCCCTGTTTACCGTTTCTTGGAGTTGTTTCGTGGGCTCTTGCTGCTGTTGTTTTTCTCTGTTTTGCAGGTGTCACAGCTTGGCGGAGGAAGTGCTGGCCTTTCCGGGAGGAATGACTTATGGCCCGCTGGACGGCAGTCGGCGGGCTACAGGTGTTCCGGGGTTAATGTTATTGGATGGTTTGGAAAGGCCAGGTTTTTTGGTCTTTGGTTTAAAAATTAATAAAGCTGTGGCCATTTATTTTACCCAAGTTAAGGTTTCATGTGAGTTATTTCGGGGTAACCCTCGGGCATACTGGAAAAGAGAAAAGGTATATCCCTGCAGTCCAGGGCAGCAGTGCCAAAGGACCTGTAGCCGGAGCATCTACTAGTAGTATTTGCAATACTTGGCCGTTTTTCCACCAGGCTAACCCACCAAGGCGCAAAAGTGTAGTGAAGGAGAAAGTGGATGAGGTAGTGGAGTGGATGGCACGCTCATCTCAGTCTCAGCCAGATGATCTGCTCTCATCTACTGATACAGTATCCATATGAAGCCAGGGGACAGACTCAGAGCGTTCCTCCTGCTCCACCATTCCTCTCCAGCAAAGCCCATCATTTTCGTACGCGATTTTTGCGCAAGAGGTTGCGTACCTTTTTACCTGAATGTTCATTATTAGTGCGCGAATGTTCGCTAAAAGCCATATAATTACGTATATTTTGTACGCAAATTCAACTAATCTATTCCTCGAATATATGAATCTTAGGAAAAGTTCCTGTGCGACAGACTTAACTCCCTTGCTGGCGTAGATTTAAATAATTTTCTATGTCAGAAACTGGTGTAGAAAATGATGAATGAGACGTGCTGACATGGCGGAAAAGTGGCGTAAGTAAAAAAAGTTGCTTATTTTGCTGCAAAATGGCTTGCAACAAAATATGCGACTGATAAATGGCACAAAATGAGCCCCAGTGTTCACAGTTACACAGACCAACATAGTGTAAGTAGCAAACCTGACTAGTAACTCCTAAGATGTTGACCTCATGGGGGTAGGGGCACAGGCCAGGGCAGCCAGGCACATTCCTCTCGGAGGGGGATGCTGAGGGTGCTGATAGTCAAATCTTTGAGTGGTGGGGGAGTAGCTGAAAAAGCTGATAGCCATTTGTGTTAGACGGCTTTCACATGAGAGATACGGAATGTGTCATGGTCTATTCAGAGAAAAATGGGTGGCTTTTCTTGCATGCTCAATCAGATCTTTCTGCAATTGACTTCAGTGTTTTAGCTCTTTCTGTCCATATTGCGTTCGCTTTTCACGTGCACAAAGAAACTGAACAATAAAACTATTTTCCCACCAGCAAGACTGAGGCGGCGAGAGCCAAACCAAGTAAGGGAGAGGGGGGTGTATGACACAGCACAACTACATAAGGAAATCACTATAATGCCCCTTTCACACGAGCGGGAGACTCGCATGTCTCCCGCAACGCATCTACAGGCCTGGACTCGGCACGGACAGGGATCGCAGAGCATTATATGCGATCCCTGTCAGTGCTGAGTCCAGCCCTGTAGATGCGTTGCGGGAGACATGCGAGTCTCCCGCTCATGTGAAAGGGGCATAACTGAGTCTGATACAGTTACCTAAGGTTTGTGGAGGCAGAGCCATGCAGGGAGCCCAGGCCATATTTAACACAGGCAAAGAGAGAGGTGAAGGGGGGTGAGCATTGCTCCTCGACACCAGCAGGGGTGCGCCTAGCTTTTCTGCTTCCTGAGGTGAAAACTGAAACTGAAAAGTGCTCATTGCCCATGGTCCTTCTGCTGCCCCCCTCTTGCCCCTACCTGGTGCTGCCTGAGGCAATCGCCTCATCTGGCCTCATTGGTGGTGCACCCTGGACACCAGGTGAAACTTCTTGATGCAGTTTTAGGGACTTCAACGGGTGCATCCTATCATCTAGCCATGTATGTGAACTGTTCTGCACATAGTCAGCCTTTGCCCAGCAGCAGAGCTCCCGAGCAGCAAGTCATTAGCCCCTTCAGTTTATGGGAAAGATGGGTGGCATGTCCTCCATTACAGCTCCAACAGGGTTACCACCCCTCACAATTCTGAACAGTAAATCTGCCTTTCTACACCGTAAAGCATCATGCATATTTTGGTCTGCAAACTACGGATCCACAAAATACGGATATCTTCCATGTGCATGCTGTGATTTCTCACACTCATCAATAGAAATGCCTAGTCTCGTCCACAAAATGGACCAGGATAGGACATGTTCTGTAATTTGTGGACCAGCCACACGGATTCGCAAAAAATGCAGATGTGTGCATGGCCCCATAGGAATGCATCAGTGTGGTATCCACATAAAATACGGATGACCACACTGAAGAAACAAATGTTCGTGTGCATCAGCCCTAGTATGTGGGATGCAGTGTAATACAGCAATTTTTGCATTCGGGTTACAGGAAAAGATGGATGACAAACCCTGCAGCAGCTGGAATGACGGCCATATTGTCATCTAGCTTTTTCACAAACAATTGACAGGTAATGGCTGAATTCATATTTAAAAACCTGGCCAAAGAGAACAAATCTAGGTGGTGTTACCCAGTCTCTGTATAGCGGTGCAATTTAGTTACAGTATGGTGATGTTATCCACTTATGCTACGGTGGTATTTTCCAGTCACAGTATAGTGGTGTTATTGAGTCATAGTATAGTGGTTTTATTTAGTCACTGCATGGTGGCTATTATTTAGTCTTTGTATGACAGTGTTATTTAGTCACAGTATGGTGGTTTTATCCAGTCTCTGTACAGCAGTGTTATTTAGTCACAGTATGGTGGTTCTATCCAGTCTGTGTATTGCAGTGTTATTAAGTCAAGGTATGGCGGTTTTCTCCAGTCTGCGTATGGCAGTGTTATTTAGTCAAGGTATGGTGATTTAATCCAATCTGTGTATGACAGTGTTATTTAGTCACATGGTATAATGGTTTTATCCAGACTCTGTATTATTTAGTCACAGTATAGTGGTATTATGCAGTTATGGTATGGTGGTTTTATTCAGTCACAGTATGTTGGTTTTATCTAGTCACAGTATGATGGTCTTATTCAGTCTTAGTATAGCAGTGTTATTTAGTCACCGTATGGTGGTATTATGCAGTTATGGTATGGTGATTTTATCTAGTCACAAGATGGCAGTATGGTAGTAATATTTCTGTCCCCATATTTATTACTGTTATGAATAGAGCTAATATATGGATACAGATTTCAGATTGTGGCACTGACAAGAAACTGGTTTACAGCATCAGTCTGGTCCTGGAGTTGAGTGGTGTGAACAGTGCTCAGTAAATTCACTAATACGTTTGTAGTGGACACCCTCCTCTCTCAGTGCCACCACCACTGATCTGCCCTGACTATGCAGATTGATCTTTGCCTGCCTATATCACATTTCTGTATTTTTGTACCACACTATGTAGTGCCACATGCGAGCCATCAGCTGATGCTATAGAGGACTACTTCTGGGGATGTTGGGATTTCCCTTTGCAGTTATACCTCTATGAGGTAAAAACAGACTAGACTCAACCCATCAATTTAGCCCTAATCCTAATCTAATAGTGGGTGTCATGGTAATGCCTTGAATGTATGAGCTTCCCTGAGGTTTTAGTTATGCTAAGAGGTCATGTGACTCTGAGATAGGTGTGGAGAAAAGCAACATTTAGGAAAGTTTAGAGTTAGGCTTCTTTCACACATCAGTGAATCATGGCTGTGTGATTCTGTGTTCTCCACATAACTATTGATTTCAATGTGTTTATTTACACATCAGTGGAAACCACAGAGACACGCCCACTGAAGTATATGGGTCTGTGAAAACCACTGACACCACTGGAAACTAATTTTCAGCCTAGCAGTGTCCATGGAATATGGATGACACACAGAGGGCAAAAAACGCATACGTGGACCAAACATGGATCCTTCACGGACATCTACATGGATGATCCACTGACCTTCTTATCACGAATGTCATCACAGGTCATTTGAAAGGGTCCTAAGTGTTGTTTGGTAGTGAACAGAAGCTTTTTGGACTCTTTATAGGTGGGGCTGGATTTTCCTTGGGGCCCCTATAACTTTGCGTTCATGCTCTGCCCAGAGAACTGACAGTAACACAATCAAGAAATTTCAAAATTTAGTGACCTGCGTTGATGCAGAAAGTAGTGTATAACGCTGGGTTCACATATTTGCTTTGAATGGAGGAACAGACTGCCGGAGTTCACTGTATACGGCATAGCCAGATACCACTGTGCACCATCGGATCGCCATTCACTCTAATGGGATTCGGCAGCTTTCTGACATATATGTTGGCTTTCGGCTGGACAAAAAACGCTGGATGTAGTATTTTTTGTCTGGCCAAAAGCCGACATGTACGCCGGATATAGTGAATTCTGGCAGTCTGTTCCGCTGCTGTTCTAGCCGCATTTGTGAACCTGGCCTTAGGCTCCATTCATACTGGCATCCTGGCTTCTGTTTTTTAATAGGAGCTATGTTGGCTGTGGTAGATCTGACTTTTTTCTTGACTATCTTGAATTTTTTGACATGCTGTCTGACCCATGAAGAGGGCAGGAGGGAGTAGATAAGCTGTGATATCACCTATTGTAAATGATGGATCCTGTGTTATCTACACTTAGGTGATATCTGTCATTATAATCCTGTCTGCAATGATAAGAACATAACAACAGTAAAGTGCTCTGTACAGACCAATGAGTTACACCTGTTATTAGGCCTGATAATGTCTGCGGTTCAGGACCAGAGCACTGTGCTGGAAACGGCAGGGGGGAAAATAGGTAAGTATGGTTTCTTTTGTTACGTTATTAGATTTACAGGGGCTGTCGAAATTTTTTTATGTCATTTCGACAGCCCCTTTAATCTACCATAATTTTTCCTAAATGTTTTATGTTTATAAAGTGGATCAATCACCCTGAACATGCTTTATCACCTCAGAACATTGAATATCTGTCTTCATGAGCAGGGGTGCACCTAGCCTTTCTGTTGCCTGAGGCGAAAACTGAAACAGCGAGCCCCCTCCCCCATGCCAATTTCTTAACCTAACCCCTTTGTCACAATGAAAACGCTCATTGCCCATGGCCCTTCTGCTGACCCCTCTTGCCCCAACCTGGTGCTGCTTGATCGCCTCATTGGTGGTGCACCCCTGTTCATGAGAGATGAAGTATAGATTACTTTCTTGTGTCCGATATCAGTACAGGGAGAGATTAATTTAAGATGCTTCTGATTGGATGCTCAAACCAAACTTCCTGTAAGACTGTGAAGTCTGTCATCTGATAGGACACTGTATCTGGTGGATTAGTAGGCTGGGACTACTTGGTGCGACCAAATGTTGTTGAGTAGTGGCAGTGTTGGATGTTTTTCTTGCAATTCTGGGGTCACGGTCATGGCATGTTGTCACACTACAACCCCCTTTACTTAAATGGCAGCTCTACTGCACAGCGATCTTTGGCTGGGACTCTCATGGTTAAGATCATAGTCTAGGACCAAACATATGTGCTCTGGCTGGACCTCATCTATTAGCCAAAGACCTTGTAAAGCGTACATCTTGCTGTGCAACCATGTTACTAGGTCATCCATTGAATTCAGTGGATAAGAACACTGCAGGGAACATATAGACATAGCTTTAGTTTTGTTAATATCTCCTTGCGATAAAGTTCTGCAGGTAACAGGTGGTCTTATAAAATGTCTCCCTTCCTGCTAGGATTACATTAAAATAATAAAAAATCTAGAAACACTTCACATGGGAATTTCTGTAGGACCCACTGAACATACCACAAATATAAGGCCTCATTTCTAAAACTACTGCAGGTAATAGGTGATTTTGCACAAATCATGCAGACTATAGCACCAGCATCATGTATAAATCTGTCTCATTTTTCTAGTCCAGTTTAGGAGCTGGTAAGGCTCAATGCTATGTGGGCACAGTTACTGTGAAATATGACCCCCACCCTCGCCCATCCTCCTTATCGTACATGTTTTCACAAATAGGACTTCCCTGGGATGTGAACTATTATTTTATGCATTTTTCTCATGGAAGTTAGAAAACATTGGCATGTCCTCCTCTGTTACTGACTGTGCCGCTGGCCGGATCCTAAAGGGCAAGCAGCAGGAAGATCTGAAGATATTTACAGTTTATGTGCTTACCCCGGGGCATATTAAGTGCAGGAATCCAGCATTTTGTTCTAAACTATTACCCATCAATATTACAGCAGCTCATGAGTGTATTAACGGTCACAAGAAGTGATACTTACCTTTACATTATAACGTATGGGTAAGACAAGTATTTGTTTTTCTCTATGGCCCTCTAAATGGACGTCCACACTACTAGTACCTGCTAGTCTACCGGTATGATTTATGAAGGTGTCTCTGCCTCCATGTGTGCACAGACGGGTGGAGCCCAGAACATTACCCCTACAAGTTTGCTTTCTGGTTGGGGTTGTCCACTTTAATGATATTGATGAGATGACCTGTCCTCTATACTGGATATGAAGATACATCAAGGTAGATTTTGGGCCATTTTTGTCTACATCATTCAAATCCACATGATCTGGATCTGAAAATACAGATGTAGAAGAGTTAACACAGTCATAACACGTTAACTAGATGTGATAATTCACCAAGTGAGACTGTTAAAGGGGTTGTCCAGGTTGAGAGCTGAACCCGGACATATCCCCATCTTCACCCCTCCAGCCCCACTAATATGAGCATCGGAGCATTTCATGCTCCGAAGCTCTCCATTTCCCTGCACTGCTGACGTCACTGGCTCTGATGGGTGGGCTTTAGCGCTTCCCTAGCAGTTTTACGGGCTAGAGAAGCACTAAAGCCCTCCAATTAGTGCCGGAGCCGTTGCCGGGTGGAAGCCTCCGTCTATCAGTCCCTATGGAGAGTCCGGTATGTCAATGGATCTCCTAAAAATGCCCTTGCCCTGCGCGATTCAGCATAGAGCAAAGGAGAGCTATTGGGGGGGGGGGGTGAAGATGGGGATATGTCTGGGTTCAGCTCTAAACCCGGACAACCCCTTTAACCCTTCTACATCTGTAGACCAGGAGAACAACATGATGCCACTAGTTACAAGATGATGCATAGGCTACTTTCACACCAGCGTTTTTGACTGGATCCGTCATGGATCAGCAAAAACGCTTCCTTTACTGATAATACAATCATCTGCATCCGGTATGAATGGATCCGGTTGTATTATCTGTAACATAGCCATGACAGAACCATCATGAACTCCATTGAAAGTCAATGGGGTCGTATCCGTTTTCTACTGCATCCGAGAAAACGGATCCGTCCCCATTGACTTACATTGTGAGTCATGATGGGTCTTGCTCCGCATCCCATGACGCACTCAGAAACGCTGCTTGCAGAGTTAGGGCCCGTTCACTTCAATGGCCGGCACGGGATCTTGCCAACCCGTGGCTCTGTGCCACGGCTCCGCAAGAAAATATAGAACATGTCCTATTCTTGTCCGAAATAGTGGACAAGAATAGGCATTTTGAACGGGGCGACCAGCCGTGTGTTCTGCAAATGGCCCCTTATTCTTTCCGCGATGGGAACGCAATGAAACTGAATGGAATGTATTCTGGTGCACTCCGTTTCCATCAGTTCAGTTTTGTCCCCATTGATAATGAATGGGGACAAAATGGAAGTGTTTTCCCCCGCTATTGAGATCCTATGATGAATCTCAATAGCGGAAAGGCATATCTCCCAACCGTCTCGGATACAGCAGACATTCCTGGATTGCAGTGGCTGTCCCGCTGTCCCAGTACGGGGGAGGTATGTCCTGGTTTCCGTAGGACGCAGAGACAGTTGCCGGGATTGTGATGAAGCAGAGAGGTGGCATCGTCTCACTGCTTCATCCAACATCCCTCCCGTACCCCCTGCTGCTCTCCATACCTCTGGTCTGGGCGGGGCTGGCCAGCAGTCAGCATTGGTTCTGCCCCCTCCAGACTAGTCCAGCTGATGTCCTGCTACTGATGCTGCTAGGAAGAAGGTAAGTATGAGCTGTTTATTTTTTTAACTTTCTGTGGGGCACATCATATTACTGGGTGTACCTAATTACAGGGGGACACAATATGTGCATATTACTGGGGGCACATTGTGAACATACTACAGGGGGGGCACAACTGGGCATATTACAGGGAGGCACAATGTGGGCATATTACTGGGGGCACAGCTAGTCATATTACTGGGGGCACATAACTGGGCATATTACTGGGGGGCACAGCTAGGCATATTACAGGGGGGCACAATGTGGGCATATTACTGGGGGCACAGCTGGGCATATTACCAGGGGCACATAACAGGACATATTACTGGGGGCACAGCTGGGCATATTACCAGGGGCACATAACAGGACATATTACTGGGGGCACAGCTGGGCATATTACCAGGGGCACATAACAGGGCATATTACTGGGGGCACAGCTGGACATATTACTGGGGGCACATAACAGGGCATATTACTGGGGGCACATAACAGGGAATATTACTGGGGGCACAGCTGGGCATATTAATGGGGGAACATAACTAGGAAATAATTACTATGTGGGGCAGTAAGGGGACTGGGCGGAGTTCCTAGTGCGGAAAAAAATTTTGCAGTGGCGCGCTTTGCCCTCTTTGTTCATTTACAAAGTTGGGAGGTATGGAAAGGGAAAGTGCAGGTGTGAAAGTAGCCTAAATTTGCTGCAGTTAAACAGCACATGTCCAAGAATGACCACTTTACCTGATACAGAAAGTAACTGGTATATACAAATGTCGGCTTCTGCTGACCTGTGCATGGAGTAACGTTTTCATTGCATTAACAGACTGCTAGGAGGGGAACAACCACATTTCGTCTAATTTGACTGCCAACAAAGCTTTATTTGGCAGCTCCTATTTGTTATACGGCTCAACTATGACTCAAGTTTTTCAAAACATTTTCCAATGAAGTATTAGAGCCTTTATGCCTGGTTAATAATTACAAAATGAATCAAAAAGCCAAATATACAGTATATGCTTGATCCAAAGGGTTGACTCTCTATGACACCCATGGAAGTGAGCTGATTGTTGTAGGTCCAACTTCTACAATATACATGTGAGGGCAAGGGCGTAGCTAAAGGCTCATGGGCCCTGGTACAAGAGTTCAGCTTGGGCCCCCCTTCCCTTAGTGCTCTGTGTGTCTTCCTATGCGGCACAAGGGTCTTTGGGCCCCCTCAGGCTCCTGGGCCTGGTAGCGACTGCTACCTCTGCACCCCCTATAGCTACGCCCCTGTGTGAGGGATGTCAGACCTGAGTGATATGTAGTGAATTAATTCATCCAGACACAGCTCACAATTACAACAGCCTTTGACAGGCAACAGGCTAAAGTCTCATGCACACGGCCATTGCCGCAATATACGGGCCCCAGCCGTTTGTGCACCAGATCACGGATACGGACCCATTCACACAAGGTGCGGTGCAGAACGGCATCCCACGGAAGCACTACTGAGTGTTTCCGTGGGGTTTCTCTCTGTGCCTAGACACCGCAAAAAAATAGTACATGTTTTTTACATGTATTATTTTTTACATTTAGTACATTTTTTTTGCAGTGCGGATCATGGACCCATTTAAGTTGCATGGGTCTGGACCTGTCTTCGGCAGCCGCATGGATGGTGCCTGTGCATTGGGAACTGCAAGTTGAGGTCCCCATTGTACGGAACAGCCAGGCAACGGCCGTGGGCATGAGTCTTTAGGCTGAGTTCATATCACTGTTTACTTTTCCATTCTTCTGATCCTTCAGAAGAACAGGAAAAGAAAAATGATCCGGGAAAAAATTGGATCCTGTGCATCGGTTGTGAACATTTGGCATCCGTTTTAGCCATTCCGTCTGAGATCCATTATTTTAGCCAGAAAAAAGTCCTGCCTACACGGTGCTATCCTTTTGGGTATTGACACTAATTTCATTGTTATGGTTTTTAAACTTCTGTTGGAGAAGCTGCGCAATGACCTCCCCGCGCTCTCTTACGTGGTGAGCACGCGCACATCGCAGGTCCTTTGGCATCCTGCTGAATGAGAATAGAAGAGACTGCTGCAGCGCGATCAAGTGGATGAGGTGAGTTGGTTTTTTTTAACCCGTAAATGGACATATTCTTTTGCATTCTGTCTTAAGAATGCTATTATTTTCCGATATAACCATGTTATAACGGAAAATAATAAAATCACCCGAACACAGAACCCGAACCTGGACTTCAGTGAAAAGGTTTTGCAGTTCGGGTTCACTTATCCCTAGTTACAATTTAACTTTTTAGATATTTCACTATTTCCTTGAAGGGGTTGTCTCATTTCAGGCAATGGGGTTGCATATCGCTAGGCCTATCTCCTAAATCGAGCCCCGCAAACTGGTCCGGCCACCACCATGCGTTCTCCCCATAGAAGTGAATGGGAACGCACCACACATGACCGGCCACCACTTCCATTCACTTCAATGGGCCCGATGGAAATAGCCGAGCCAGCGCACGGCGGCCATAGAAATTAATGGAGGGCGGCTGTGCATGCGCAGTGCGCCCTCCACCACTTTCGAGCTCTGTTCTTGTTCTCTGTTCTTCCCACCACTGGGATCCACACCTATCAGGCAATGGGGGCATATCCTAGTGATATGCCCCCATTGTCTGAGATGAGACAATCCCTTTAAAGGAATTCTCTGGGGTGTATATAGTCCTCTTATAGAAAAAGAGGGCACTGGAATGTGATGTTTATTTAAAGAATGCCCTCTTTCCAGTGCCCACTGAACTGAGTGCCATGAAAATAAAGTCAACATATCACTACATTCTAGGCCCCTAAATCACTCCCATACCATTATATCTAGAGGTTTCGCCTCCGAGGGGACTAGGCTTTAGTACAGGCAAATGAGGGACGTTGCCATTACTCCTGGAGGCTCAGCTCTGCCTTCAACTGCCGCACCTTCTGCACTGCAAAGGGTGAAATCTGTGTCAAATCAGCAGCTTTTCTTCAACAAAATTCAAAACAAAAACACACCATTTTTCTGCTGCAGATTTCCAGCAGATATGCGGCAGATTTTCTGTGGCAGAAAATCTGCAGCATTTTAGTCACGTGTGTGCACATAGCCTTACAATCCTTAAAATCAGGATTATCTAGAGCAGGGGTCAGCAACCTCTGGTACTCCAGCTGTTGTGAAACTACAACTCCCAGCATGCTCCATTCACTTTCTATAGGAGTTCTAAAAAACAGCCAAGCAAGTGTGCATGCTGGGATTTGTAGTTTCACCACAGCTGGAGTGCCAAAGGTTGCTGATCTCTTAATCTAAGCGCATGCACAGACAAGAAAGTGCATGCAATGATGCAACTATCTAAATACATTGAAAGTAATGCATAGGTTACTTGAATTCTTTATATTAACTCCCAGGATAAAATCTATGTTTACTGCTGGGTGCAGTGATGGGTGACATGCTGGGTGGGGTAGGTGAGATATCTTGTCTATGAGGTGGAGGTGCATCGGAATGTGAGACACTTAAAGCCCAACACCCACCTGTAAAACAGGAATGACATCAAAGAGTAAGGGAATTCCTAACTGTAAAATGACACCAAACCTCAACCTTGTACTTATACATGCCTGGCAACACACTGAAACCATTGTGCAGGAGAAGATTGTGTGACTGTGTCCTGCAGAATAGAGAAATAATCAATAAAGTATTCATGAACATATTTTCAGTTGAGTTGCCTCGGACATGTCACACCCTAGAATGTCACTTTTAGTCTACTGAAGGAACTGCTGACTTTCCAGCATCTTGTGACTTCTCTCCTTTATCGACATATATAAGAATTTACTCCACACCCAAGAATTTTAACATGGAAATACAGTAAAAACGGTAAATCAGAATACAGGAAATGCATGGATATCGCTCATTGGCATAAATGAAGGTATGTTAGCTGGTAGTGGCTCCTTATAGACGTTCAGAAGTGGCTGTTGGTCTGAATAATAACATAGAACTCACTGACTATCAATACGTATTGCAATAATGACACCTATAGGCCATAAGTGGAAATTGCTTGCCACTGCATAAACCATTTATAAATCAGATCATAACTTTTGCACAATGCAGTTGTAGGAAAGCGATATGGAGCCTATAAGGTATGGTTTCATTGCATTTACTGATCACGTAAAGTGATGGAGCAGAACATGGAAAATAACAGAAGTGCCAGATCCCGCACAAAACTAAACAGTGCCAAGCACATCCCATTGACTATAATGGGTTGCTTTCAGTTTCCATTCAGAAGTCTGTTCTTTTATCAGAATAAAATCCCTTGCCTGCAAGATTTTTCTGTCCTTGGTTTTGATAGAATCTGCAACAGAGGCCAATGTAAACTGAGCCATAGATTCAACACTCCTTGGTAATTCATTTCTTACAAGTCATAGGCTACTTTCACACTAGCGTTTATATATTCCGGTATAGAGTTCCGTCATAGGGGCTCAATACGGGAATAAAACGCTTCAGTTTTGTCCTCATTCATTGTCAATGGGGACAAAACTGAACTGAAGAGAACGGAATTCTCCTAAAAGCATTCCGTTAAGTTCTCTTCAGTCTCCAGACCGGAGAGCAAACCGCAACATGCTGCGGTTTGCTTTCCGGTCTGGGCATCCGCACCAAGACGGATCCGGAATGACCCCCAATGCAAGTCAACGGGGACGGATATGTTCGGTGTGACACAATAGTAAACGGATCCGTCCTCCATTGACTTTCAATGGGGTTCATGACGGATCCATCACCTTGCACTTTTCCCTCGCAGCTCCCTCCTCCCTCCAGCAGGGGGCGCTGTGGGGAATCTTCCCATTGTGCGCACCGTCCTCTGGAGCTGCTGGGACAGGTCGGCAGCTGCTGGGACAGGTAAGTATAACCCCCCTCCTAAAGATAGTGTCTGGTGCAGGTGTGGGGCCAGAGCACGGTTCCGGCCCTACACGTGCTCCTGCGGCAGCACGAATCCGGTGGGACCCTTCACCTGCTGGATCCGTGCTGCCGCTAGTGTGAAAGAGGCTATATACATATCATAATAGGATGTGTTAACAGTAGCTAGCATGCTTTTTGACTTCTTCCAGGTAGCACACTGCACTTATTATGCGAATAACTGCAAAATCAGTTTAAAATCATCTCAAAGGGAATGTGTCAGAAAATGAGCTATTGTGTAAATCAAGTGTATATGTTACACAAATGTTTTTAGAATTCGTGGGTTTTTTTATTTTTCCGTGTTATTATCTATATTTAAAGAGCCATTTTATTTAATAAAGAATGGTGTAATTAGCTAATCTCTTCAGTTAACAAAAATCTGCCTGCAAACACCAGAAAAAACGCTGTAAAGTCATGCCCACTAGGGGTCTCACTTCCATTTGCAGTCCACTGGCAGCAACAGAGGCATAGTAGTCCGTTTACAGAAAATGGGGGGGGCTGTCAGACTTAGCTGAACTCGTGAGCTTGATAAAAGCATTGCCTATTCGCAGCTTTTCAAGAGCAGAGGAACAGCCTATGTATCTGTAAGTCTGTTCTTCCTCTCGTCATTTTATTTATGTTATGCACTTATATAGAGCTACTAAATTCTGCAGCGCTTTACCGACATTAGCATCACACTGTCCTCACAATCTAAGGTCCCTATCAGTATGTCTTTGGAGTGTGGGAGGAAACCAGAGTACCCGGAGGAAACCCACACAAAAACAGGGAGAACATACAAACTCCATGCAGATGTTGTCCATCTGCTGTGTGTGTTACTAACGTAAAAACCAGTATAGTGGGAAGTAAGGGAGCAGGAGTCACTGCCTGTATACTACTGGCAGACTTCCGTAAAAGTGAAATGACCGCTGCTTCTGAGAGAAATGCAACTAGCTGTGCAGGTGAAGCAGGAAATAACATTGCTGAGTAAGACACTAGGGAAGCCCAAAAAAGATTTATAACATAGTAACATAGGGGGTAATTTATGAAACAGAAACTGCACACATGGCACAATTTGTGCTGCAAAAATCCATCTCATTCATCATTTTCTACGCCTGGTTTCGGTGTAGAAAATGGTCTAGATGTAAGACAGCTAGGTTAGCATCTATATAACTTCAGTGGATCCACCACCAGCGCAGGGGCTGGTGGTGGATATTCAGTGAACTCCAGTGAGGCAATCAGAATAACTCCCTGGATCAACAACCTATCTGTAGTTACTATAGCCTGTAATATTATTACACTCCAGAAATACATCCAGGTCCCTCTTAAACTCTTTTAGTGGATTCACCATCACCACCTCCTCAGGCAGAAAGTTCCATAGCGTCACTGCTCTTACCGTAAAGAATCCTCTTCTATGTTTGTGTACAAACCTTCTTTCCTCCAGACGCAGAAGATGTCCCCTTGTCACAGTCACAGTCCTGGGATAAATAGATCATGGGAGAGATCTCTGTACTGACCCCTGATATATTTATACATAGCTATTAGATCTCCCTTCGGTCGTCTTTTTTCTAAAGTAAATAACCCTAATTTTGATAATCTTTCTGGGTACTGTAGTCCACCCATTCCAGTTATTACTTTAGTTGCCCTCCTCTGAACCCTCTCCAGCTCTGCTATGTCTGCCTTGTATACAGGAGCCCAGAACTGTACACAGTACTCCATGTGTGGTCTGACTAGTGATGTGTAAAGTGGCAGGACTATGCAGTGCCGTAGCATGGGGGAGGCCAGGGGTGCTGTTGCATCAGGCGCCAAAATATATAGGGGGCGTCCGGCAGCAGGCAGTATAATGAGGGTGATGAAGGCCTATGGCTCCCATCCTCTCCGTTCTGCTTCATAAGCTTCAGGCCAGGCCTAAAGCCTATGAAGCAGTAGAATGGCGCAGGAGATTGCGATTACATCACCATGACCTCCTGCGCCGAGTCTTGCGAGATGACGTGATGACGTGGCGCAGGAGGTCACAGTGATGTGTTTCTGTCCACCTGGGCATTTGTTTACTTTTTTATGTAAGTACTGGGGCCATACTGGGGGCATTATGGAGGGGGAGATACAAAGGAGGCCATTATATTTAGAAAAAATGGGGACTGTTATATATTATACAGCGGGGCCATATTATATAGAAGGGCCATTATATATTATACAGTGGGACCACTATATATTATAATTATACAAAGGGGCCCATTATTAATGGACCCTCTATATAATTATAATATATAATAGCCTCTCTGTATAATATATAATGGCAACCCTGTATAATTATTTTATAAAATGGCCCCTCTGTATAACTATAATATATAATGGCCCCTTTGCATAATGATATATAATGCCCCCCTTTATAATTAAGAGGAGACTGTGTGCAGCAGGCCTTCATGGTAAAATAGCTGCTAGAAAACCACTGCTAAGGACAGGCAACAAGCAGACTTGTTTGGGCTAAAGAACACAAGGAATGGACATTAGACCAGTGGAAATCTGTGCTTTGGTCTGATGATTCCAAATCTGAGATCTTGGGTTCCAAAGATCTTTGGTTCCAAAGGTGAACGGATGGACTCTACATGCCTGGTTCCCACCGTGAAGCATGGAGGAGGAGGTGTGATGGTGTGGGGGTGCTTTGCTGGTGACACTGTTTTGGATTTATTCAAAATTGAAGGCATACTGAACCAGCATGGCTACCACGGCATCTTGCAGCGGCATGCTATTCCATCCGGTTTGCATTTAGTTGGACCATCATTTATTTATCAACAGGCCAATGACCCCAAACACACCTCCAGGCTGTGTAAGGGCTATTTGACCAAGAAGGAGAGTGATGGGGTGCTACGCCAGACGACCTGGCCTCCATAGTCACCAGACCTGAACCCATTCGAGATGATTTGGGGTGAGCTGGACCACAGAGTGAAGGCAAAAGGGCCTAAGCATCTCTGGGAACTCCTTCAAGACTGTTGGAATACCATTTCAGGTGACTACCTCTTGAAGCTCATCAAGAGAATGCCAAGAGTGTGCAAAGCAGTAATCAAAGCAAAAGGTGGCTACTTTGAAGAACCTAGAGTATAAGACATATTTACAGTTGTTTCACACTTTTTTGTTAAGTATATAATTCCACATGTGTTAATTTATAGTTTTGATGCCTTCAGTGTGAATCTACAATTTTCATAGTCATGAAAATACAGAAAACTCTTTGAATGAGAAGGTGTGTCCAAACTTTTGGTTTGTACTGTATGTACAGTCCTTTAACCTTCACTTCACTTGTGGGCTCCGTTCTAAAGATAGTGAATATGACATTAGTTCATATATTCAAGGGTTGCAGAGTGCTGTGCATTGTATTTGGTTTTGTATTTTTGGCCATGATGACGTTCACCTGTGCGTTCATTTCATGGGATGTGCTGACTAATTTGTATGTATTATGTGGTTGAAAGTGTCACTGCCATGTCTGTTCTGTACACCTAAAAACCCATCTTGTCCACAGGCTGTTTTTAAACAGTGCAGTAATCAAAGCAAAAGGTGGCTATTTTGAAGAACCTAGAAAAGACATATTTTCAGTTGTTTCACACTTTTTTGTTAAGTATATAATTCCACATGTGTTAATTCATAGTTTTGATGCCTTCAGTGTGAATCTACAATTTTCATAGTCATGAAAATACAGAAAACTCTTTGAGTGAGAAGGTGTGTCCAAACTTTTGGTCTGTACTGTATATACACTCACCGGCCACTTTATTAGGTACACCATGCTAGTAACGGGTTGGACCCCCTTTTGCCTTCAGAACTGCCTCAATTCTTCGTGGCATAGATTCAACAAGGTGCTGGAAGCATTCCTCAGAGATTTTGGTCCATATTGACATGATGGCATCACACAGTTGCCGCAGATTTGTCGGCTGCACATCCATGATGCGAATCTCCCGTTCCACCACATCCCAAAGATGCTCTATTGGATTGAGATCTGGTGACTGTGGAGGCCATTTGAGTACAGTGAACTCATTGTCATGTTCAAGAAACCAGTCTGAGATGATTCCAGCTTTATGACATGGCGCATTATCCTGCTGAAAGTAGCCATCAGATGTTGGGTACATTGTGGTCATAAAGGGATGGACATGGTCAGCAACAATACTCAGGTAGGCTGTGGCGTTGCAACGATGCTCAATTGGTACCAAGGGGCCCAAAGAGTGCCAAGAAAATATTCCCCACACCATGACACCACCACCACCAGCTTGAACCGTTGATACAAGGCAGGATGGATCCATGCTTTCATGTTGTTGACGCCAAATTCTGACCCTACCATCTGAATGTCGCAGCAGAAATCGAGACTCATCAGACCAGGCAACGTTTTTCCAATCTTCTACTGTCCAATTTTCGATGAGCTTGTGCAAATTGTAGCCTCAGTTTCCTGTTCTTAGCTGAAAGGAGTGGCACCCGGTGTGGTCTTCTGCTGCTGTAGCCCATCTGCCTCAAAGTTCGACGTACTGTGCGTTCAGAGATGCTCTTCTGCCTACCTTGGTTGTAACGGGTGGCAATTTGAGTCACTGTTGCCTTTCTATCAGCTCGAACCAGTCTGCCCATTCTCCTCTGACCTCTGGCATCAACAAGGCATTTCCGCCCACAGAACTGCCGCTCACTGGATGTTTTTTCTTTTTCGGACCATTCTCTGTAAACCCTAGAGATGGTTGTTCGTGAAAATCCCAGTAGATCAGCAGTTTCTGAAATACTCAGACCAGCCCTTCTGGCACCAACAACCATGCCACGTTCAAAGGCACTCAAATCACCTTTCTTCCCCATACTGATGCTCGGTTTGAACTGCAGGAGATTGTCTTGACCATGTCTACATGCCTAAATGCACTGAGTTGCCGCCATGTGATTGGCTGATTAGAAATTAAGTGTTAACGAGCAGTTGGACAGGTGTACCTAATAAAGTGGCCGGTGAGTGTATATGATACAGAAGGGCCATCATATATTATTAGAGATGAGCAAATCAATTCGCTGCTTCGTAGATTCATATCGAATCTTAGAAATTTTATTCTCCGAAGCGAAGCCGAATTTTGTCGGATTCACTTCTTATTATCCGTAAACGTACGCAAAAATTTGACCGCTAACTATACGTAAGATACGTATGTAACGTGAGTAAATTTACGCATTCTGCGTATGGCGGGAAAATGACGTTCCGCCCCCGCAAGAGCGGGAAAGTGAAGCTATGCCCTCCTCAGAACTGGAAAAAAACAATAGTACGCTAAGGAGTCTTTTGTACGCTCATGCGTACGGGTTCACATAAGTTGCGTACCTTTAACAAGTGTACGTTCGTTATTAGTGTGCAAATGTTCGCAAAACACCACATAATAACGTATAATTTGTACGCAGCTAAGCAAATTTTGGATGATTCGCTCATCTCTATATATTATACAGAGGGGCCCACTATATATAGAAATAATAACTAATAATAATGAAACTCTGCAAAGACGAGACGCGGCTGAAAGAAAGTATCATGACGGTCCTCTCTCCGAATGAAGACATTGAGGAAAGTCTACATCACAGGAGATGTCACTGGATGGATGAGGTATCTGGTGCTGTATTCTCCTGTATATTTTGTTGTGATGTATGTAATGTTCAAACACATATTTGTTTCACAGTAGGGTTGGGGGCTGGATTGAGAATACGGCTCACCCTGCCGCATCCTGACCAAGACTTCAGGTCACATTGTGCGTGTTCTGAATTCTGAGGCCTCACACCCATCTACTACATTATCTGTACTCAGAGAGTTATCACTGTGTTATCTGTGGTGTTACATAGGACTGCAGATGACATCTACTCTATTATCTGTACTCAGAGAGTTATCACTGTATTATCTGTGGTGTTACATAGGACTGCAGGTAACATCTACTACATCATCTGTACTCAGAGAATTATCACTGTATTATCTGTGGTGTTACATAGGACTACTACATTATCTTTAAAAGGGGCATGTCCACAGGTTGGGGGGGTGCAATACACGGCTTGCCTCGGGTGCTGGCAACCGACGCTACGCCACTGGGACTATGTTCTCATCACGGCATCTATGGCCCTTTTGATGCATCCCATTATCTTATTGGCTTTGGCTGCAGTGCCTGACACTGGTTTCTACAGTTAAGTTTACTGTCAGTTAAAACCCTAAGTCCTTTTCCATGTCAGTGTAAGCCCTCATTCACACTTCAGTGTTTTGGTCAGTAATTTCCATCAATCATTGTAAGCCAAAACCAGGATTGGAGCCTCTATAGACATAAAAGAAAAATCTGCACATGTTCTGTGTTTAGAGCCACACCTGGTTTTGGCTCCAAATCACTGATGGAAATCACTGACCAAATACTGACTGTGTGAATGAGGCATTACCAGTGGCGTAGCTATAGGGGAAGCGGGGGAAGCGACTGCTTCGGGGGCCAAGCTCAGCAGGGGCCCGGGAGCAGTAGCAGGGATGTGGCAAATCAGCAGGGTAATATTTCTATTTCTCTCTCTTTCCAGGGGTGGAGTGGGATCGTAACGATGCGCATTGAAACAAGAGGATGGGGAGAGAGGGATTCTCCTACCTCTCCTCTGCGCTGCTGCACTGTGTAATCTGATTGGTGGAGGAGCAGTGAGAGGAAGCTGTTGCTCCACCAGTCTTTTCAAGTAATACTTCAGTCACAAACAGGGCCCGCTCCCAGACTTCCAGAAGCACCATGTGGACCCTGCATGTGACCCTCTGCACTCCTGCCTGCCCGTCAGGCTGCCACTCTTACCTGCCCCTCCACCTCCCTTGTATTGCCAGCTGACCTCCTGCTCTGGCTGTAACAGACATCCAGGAAGCAGGAGCAACCCAGAGCAGCGCTGTCTCAGCCATCTGAGCATTGCTGCAGCCTGCCAGCCAGCCAATACAGCAGACCTTCAGACTCACTGCCAGCCTGACCAACAGTGGTAAGTTTGTGCCCCCTGCCTTGTACTGCACCCCCTATGCTGCATTCTGCCCCCTGCCCTGTGTCCCCTATGCTGCACTATGTGTGCCCCCTGCCCTGTACTGTACCCCCTATGGTGTATTCTGCCCCCTGCCCTGTACTGTACCCCCTATGCTGCACTATGTGTGCCCCCTGCCCTGTACTGTGTCCCCTATGCTGTATTCTGCCCCCTGCCCTGTACTGTGTCCCTTATGCTGCACTATGTGTGCTCCCTGCCCTGTACTGTACCCCCTATGCTGCATTGTGTCCTCTATGCTGTATTATGCGTGCCCCCTGCCCCCTATGCTGTATTTTGCCCCCTGCTCTGTACTGTGCCCCCCATGCTACACAGTGTGTGCCTCCTGCCCTGTACTGTACCCACTATAATGCACTGTGCCCCCTATGCTGCACTGTGTGTGCCCCCTGCCTTGTACTGTGCCCCCTATGCTGCACTGTGTGTGTCCCCTGCACTGCGTGTGCCCCCTGCCTTGTACTGTGTCCCCTATGCTGCACTTTGTGTGCCCCCTGCCCTGTACTCCCTGTGCTGTATTGTGCCCTCTATGCTGCCCTGTACCCCATGCTGTATTTTTCCCCCTGCCCTGTACTGTGCCCCCATGCCACACAGTGTGTGCCTCCTATCCTGTACTGTACTCCTTGCCCTGTACTGTGCCCCGTATGCTGCCATGTGCCCCATATGCTGTACTGTGCGTCCCCCCCCCCCGGCCTGTACTGTGTGCCCCTGCACTGTACTGTACCCCCTATGCTGTATCTTGCCCCCTGTACTGTGCCCCCCATTCTGCACTGTGTGCCCCCTGACCTGTACTGTACCCCCTGTGCTGTACTTTTCCCCCTGCCCTGTACTGTGTCCCCATGCTACACAGTGTGTGCCTCCTGCCCTGTACTGTACGCCCTATAATGCACTGTGCCCGCTATGCTGTCCTGTGCCCCTGCCTTGTACTGTGCCCCCAATGCTGCACAGTGTGTGCCTCCTATCCTGTACTGTACTCCTTGCCCTGTACTGTGCCCCGTATGCTGCCATGTGCCCCATATGCAGTACTGTGCGTGCCCTCCCGGCCTGTACTGTGTGCCCCTGCACTGTACTGTACCCCCTATGCTGTATTTTGCCCCCTGTACTGTGCCCCCCATTCTGCACTGTGTGCCCCCTGACCTGTACTGTACCCCCTGTGCCCTGTGCTGTATTTTCCCCCCTGCCCTGTACTGTGTCCCCCATGCTACACAGTGTGTGCCTCCTGCCCTGTACTGTACACCCTATAATGCACTGTGCCCGCTATGCTGTCCTGTGCCCCTGCCTTGTACTGTGCCCCCCATGCTGCACTGTGTGTGCCCCCTGCCCTGTGAACTCTTCCTTACATATGCACATATAGGATGCCAGGATAGTCATGAAGGAGGGGCACCATACAAAATTTTGCTGTGGGGCCCAGTCAGTTCTAGCTACGCCCCTGGGCATTACCCAGTGTTTTACCATTTAGTATGTACTGGTGACTTGCATTATTCCTTCCCATGTGCATAATCTTACATTTGTCAGTGTTAAACCTCATCTGCCACTTCTCTGCCCAAGCCTCCAATCTAGATCCATCTGTAGCAGTTTGCTGTCCTCTTCTGTGTTAATTACTTTACACAGTTTAGTGTCATTTGCAAAAATTGATATTTTACAAGATCATTGGTAAATATATTGAAGAGAATAGGGCCCAATACTGACCCCTTTGGTACCCCACTGGTGACGGGGACCCAATCTGAGTGTGTACCCTTAATAACCACCCTCTGTTTTCTATCAATTCTAGAACTTATCTCATCGTAGAAACTGATTAGATTTGTTTGACATGACCGATCCCTCATGAAGTCATGCTGAAACAGCATTATACTCTTATTTTAATTTAGGTACTCCAAGATAGCAACTCTTAGAAAACCTTCAAACAGTTTAGGCCTCTTTCACACTATCGGCAGCAAAGATCCGGCAGGTGAAGGGTGCCGCCGGATCCGTGCTGCCGCAGGTACATGTGTGGAGCCGGAACCACGCTCCGGCCCCACACGTCACACAGTACATACACACAGACACACACACACATACACATACAAATACACATACATACTTACATGCTCCCGGCAGGTCTCCACAGCGCAGGAGGAGCAGGATGGCTGCTGGGCGTTGTGGGGAATCATCCTATGTGCGCGCCGTCCTGCTCCTCCTGCGCTGTGGAGACCTGCTGGGAGCATGTAAGTATGTATGTGTATTTGTATGTGTATATGTCTGTGTATGTTTATGTGTATATATGTATGTGTGCAGGTGACGGATCCGTCATGAACTCCATTGAAAGTCAATGGAGGACGGATCCGTTTACCATGCTACTTAACTGAATATGTACGCATTAGCGTACGCATACACTGCGTCTGCGAACATTCCTACTCAAGTAACGAACATACAGTCTAGCATTGTCAATTGTACGCTACTTAACTGAATATGTATGCATTAGCGTACGCATACACTGCGTCTGCGAACATTCCTACTCAAGTAACGAACATACAGTGTAGCGTTGTCAATTGTACGCTACTTAATTGAATATGTACGCATTAGCGTACATTCTCAATAAATATGCGTATATTTTGCGTCGCCGTTATTTTAACCAGATTCGTTCCGAACTATCTCAAAATTCGGTTCGGTGACGAACCGAACTTTTGGGAAAGTTCGTAACGAATCTGGTTCGTTACGGTTCAGTTCGCTCATCCCTAGTCAGAATGCCTGGACCGGAAAGCAAACCGCAGCATGCTGTGGTTTGCTCTCCGGTCTAAAGACGGAACTGAATGCTTTTAGGAGCATTCCGTTGTCTTCAGTTCAGTTTTGTCCCCATTGACAATGAATGGGTACAAAACTGAAGCGTTTTATTCCGGTATTGAGCCCCTATGACGGAACTCAATACCGGAATTATAAAACGCCCCCTTCCTTTTTAAACTTTTTAACATTTATATAACTGAAGAACATTTTAGGGTTTGTTGTACTCTCTTTGGCAATGAGCCTGTTTCCAGTTTGGCTGCCTTTATCTGTCTTTTACATATTCTATTTTTATCCTTGTAGTTTTTTAGAGCTTCTTCACTACATTCATGGTTTGTGTTATTTATTGCCCCCTTAAAGGGAGTCTGTCACCACTATATGACCATATACAGCACTTACATGGTTGTGTTGCACATCTACACATGAATGTAATGGTACCTTTGTTATTTTCTTTAGACTTGCAGATGCAGGAAAAATGCTGTTTAATTCATATGCAAATATGCACTTGGCTGCTCCGCCCTCCTTTTCTCTTGTGTCATACGAGGAGGGCGGGCAAAGGCAGAGGCTGGGGAGGAGTAACCATGAAAGAAGGCAGAGCAGCCTGGGCTCCTACACAATGAACCCCGCCCCTGGGCACTTGCGACAGCTCACTTGTAATGTTGATCGAGCACCAAAGTGCTCAGGTGTTCTGGGGCTCGGGTAGAACACTTGGTGATGCTCGAGTGCTCTACAAGGCACCCGAGCACAATGGAAGTCAATAGGAGAACCAGAGCACTAAACCAGGCACCCCCTGCTCTGAAGAGGGGAGGGTGTCTGGTTCACAGGAAATGGTCAAAAAATGATGGAAACACCACTGAAATGGTTTGGGAACAGCATGGGGAGGATGTCTGGATGCATCTTGGACTCCCAGGTCGCTGCTGGAAACGATGTACAAAACCGATGATAAAATCGATTTTAGAGGAAAAATTGTTAGGAAATTACACTCAATGTCACAGATATTTAGGATATGGAAATGTTATACAGGAGATGTAGTTCAGCTAATGTTGCTGTCACCGGCGGCAAAAAAATTACACTGAATGTCACAGGTATTTAGGATGTTCAAATGTTATACAGCAGACGTAGCGCAGGTAATATCGCCGTCATTAACGACAGAAAAAATTACACTGAATGTCACAGGTATTTAGGATGTTCAAACGTTATACAACAGACATACAGTGCCTTGCGAAAGTATTCGGCCCCCTGGAACTTTTCAACCTTTTGCCACATTTCAGGCTTCAAACTAAAAGATATAACATTTTAAACTTTTGGTGAAGAATCAACAACAAGTGGGTCACAATTGTGAAGTGGAACGAAATTTATTGGATCATTTAAACTTTTTTTGTAATAATAAAACTGAAAAGTGGGGCGTGCAAAATTATTCGGCCCCCTTGCATTAATACTTTGTTGCGCCACCTTTTGCTGCGATTACAGCTGCAAGTCGCTTGGGGTATGTCTCTATTAGTTTTGCACATCTAGAGACTGAAATTCTTGCACATTCTGCCTTGCAAAACAGCTCGAGCTCTTTGAGGTTGGATGGAGAGCGTTTGTGAACAGCAGTTTTCAGCTCTTTCCACATATTTTCAATTGGATTCAGGTCTGGACTTTGACTTGGCCATTCTAAGACCTGGATACGTTTATTTTTGAACCATTCCATTGTAGATTTTGCTTTATGTTTGGGATCATTGTCTTGTTGGAAGATAAATCTCCGTCCTAGTCTCAGGTCTTTTGCAGACTCCAACAGGTTTTCATCCAGATTGGTCCTGTATTTGGCTTCATCCATCTTCCCATCAATTTTAACCATCTTCCCTGTCCCTGCTGATGAAAAGCAGGCCCAAACCATGATGCTGCCACTACCATGTTTCACAGTGGGGATGGTGTGTTCAGGGTCATGAGCTGTTTTGCTTTTATGCCAAACATATCATTTTGCATTGTTTCCAAAAAGTTGGATTTTGGTTTCATCTTACCAGAGCACCTTCTTCCACATGTTTGGTGTGTCTCTCAGGTGGCTTGTGACAAACTGTAAACGAGACTTTTTATGGATATCTTTGAGAAATGGCTTTCTTCTTGCCACTCTTCCATAAAGGCCAGATTTGTGAAGTGTTCGACTGATTGTTGTCCAATGGACAGACTCTCCCACCTCAGCTGTAGATCTCTGCAGTTCATCCAGAGTGATCATGGGCCTCTTAGCTGCATCTCTGATCAGTCTTCTCCTTGTTTGAGATGAAAGTTTAGAGGGACGGCCGGGTCTTGGTAGATTTGCAGTGGTCTGATACTTCTTCCATTTCAATATGATCGCTTGCACAGTGCTCCCTGGGATGTTTAAAGCTTGGGAAATCTTTTGGTATCCAAATCCGGCTTTAAACTTCTCCACAACAGTATCACGGACCTGCCTGGTGTGTTCCTTGGTCTTTATGATGCTCTCTGTGCTTTAAACAGAACCCTGAGACTATCACAGAGCAGGTGCATTTATACGGAGACTTTATTACACACAGGTGGATTCTATTTATCTTCATCAGTCATTTAGGACAACATTGGATCATTCAGAGATCCTCAATGAACTTCTGGAGTAAGTTTTCTGAACTGAAAGTAAATGGGCTGAATTATTTTGCACGCCCAACGCCCCACTTGTTGTTGATTCTTCACCAAAAATTTAAAATGTTATATCTTTTTGTTTGAAGCCTGAAATGTGGCAAAAGGTTGAAAAGTTCCAGGGGGCCGAATACTTTCGCAAGGCACTGTAGCACAGGTAATATCGCCGTCACTAATGGCAGAAAAAATTACACTGAATGTCACAGGTATTTAGGATGTTCATACGTTATACAGCAGACATAGCGCAGGTAATAATGCCGTCACTAATGGCAGAAAAAATTACACTGAATGTCACAGGTATTTAGGATGTTCAAACGTTATACAGCAGACGTAGCGCTCGTAATATCGCCATCACTAATGGCAGAAAAAATTACACTGAATGCCACAGGTATTTAGGATGCACAAACGTTATACAGCAGACGTAGCGCAGGTAATGTCGCCTTGATTAGCGCCAGAAAAAAATACACTGGATGTCACAGGTATTTAGGATGCGCAAACGTTATACAGCAGGCGTAGTGCAGGTAATGTCGCTTTGATTAGCGCCAGGAAACAATACACTGAATGTCACAGGTATGTAGAATGCGCAAACATTATACAGGAAACGCAGCGCAGGTAATGTCGCCTTGATTAGCGGCAGGAAAAAATACACTGGATGTCACAGGTATTTAGTAGGCACAAACGTTATACAGCAGACACAGCGCAGGTTGTGTTATTGTCAGCCAAACAATTGTGCGCAAATTTAGCAAAAAAAAACAAACTAGATATTGCAGCCAGATAAAACAATAGTTCTTAAAAGGACTTTTGGGTCTTTTGAAAATTAAAACTAAACCTGCCTAGCCAATTCCTATCCCTACACTATCTGTCCCTCCTTGCAGCAGCTCTCCCTGACTAAGACTGAGCCAAACCATGTGTCATCGGGTGCTTTATAACACCCGATAATACGTTCCGGCCAGCCAATCACTGTAATGCCAGTAGCCAACATGGCTATGGCATTACAGTGAATCTCAGTACTTCCCCGCACGCTTATTAGCTGCGTAGCAGAATCGAGCAGACGCGGTGTTTGGCCGAACACCGCGATGTGCCGAGGATCACCATGCTCGAGTGAATGTAGTGTTCAGGTGAGCATGCTCGCCCAACACTACTGATTTGCATATGAATTAAACAGCATTTTTCCTGCATCTGCAAGTCTAAAGAAAATAACAAAGGTACCATTACATTCATGTGTAGGTGTGAAACAGAGCCATGTAAGTGCTGTATATGGTCATATAATGGTGACAGACTCCCTTTAACATTTCTGACCACTATCGTGTATATAAAAAAGTATTGGCGTCAGTGTACTAAGAAATCTAAAGTACTCATATTCTTTAGAACCCCATCCCTGACTAAGGAATCCATGTACTTTGAAACGCATTGTAGTTGTTTCGATCCACACAAGCATCCATACCTAGAGAGTGTGACATCACACAAGAAGTTTCACAGAGGACACTTGCAGGCTATACCCGAACGTTCTAGCTACCGGCAGGGGCTGAACATGTGCAAGGTAAGCCAAAGAGGAGATACTTACCTACAGTAACGCTTGGCAGCTCAGTTCCATCAACCCCTCAAGACCTAGAGCAGAGTGGGATACCGAACATACTGGAAGAATAAGACAAGTGACTACTTTCAAGTACTTTAAAAAAGCACTGTACTTTAATGTATTTTTTAATGTATTTTTACCTCTATACATTTTAAATATATTTTCCTTCCCTGGAAAAAAACATTCAGTTATGGTATAAATCTGCTGCAGTTCATATCCATATATTGTACATAGTTCACTATATTCTTGAGCTCTGCTGATAAAATGAGATCAGCTGGAAACATGTATATTTAGAGAAAGTGCTTTATCACACTAATACTCAAGACTTGAACATGTGATTTATCACCAATTAGTGTTCATTAGAGTATTGAAGTGATGTTTAAGATCCAGGTTGTGTGGTCGTAAAGGCAGAGTTTGGCAAAAAGCCAACAATTCACTAACGGAAAGTTTTTTTTTCTTATGTACACAACACAATGACCATTACTTAACGGACGTGACTGTAGATGAAATTAAAATGGTGTGTGATACTTGAGTTGTTTGGAGGCTTTGCTGTGCCACTCAGTCCCTTCAATCAGCAGCCACTGGACCTAGTGTACTAATGGCATTTCTACAGTGATACACTAGAACTGCGCTTAGACATGGCTTAGGTCTGTTACAGGAGGAGTGGTCAAGCTCCTCTTGTGAGAAATGTTATTGGTTATTAACACCGTAACGCATATGCAGTGCCATCTCCGTGCTCTTTTATCACAGGGTTCTCCTGTAAGATGTCCCATTAAAGGAGGACTCCTCTAGGAGGACAGTCTAGTCAGCAAGTATTGCCAAACATAATATGGCCTGAGGTCAAAGGGCCAAATGAACCCAAGGTGGACCCTCATTTTGGGTACAACTTCCATATATATCATTTAAAGGGAGTCTTTAACCTGTTTTTCACGTATATAACTAACAGCAGTGCCCCACAGAAGAATGCAGACACATCCCAGACATACCGGTGTGCAGTGTGTGTCTGTATTCCATGTTCAGGAAAAGCACTTTTATTCTGCTGGAAAACAACTCCCAAGTGCCCAGCTGAAAGTGAAACTAAAAACAGCTTTCTCTCCCGACTTGATTTCTATCAGCTATATCTTCTCATATACTGCCTTTTTTTTTGTAAAAAAGTTTCTATAGTTCATAGGCTTATTGCCAACACGCCAATATCATACAGTACATTCTTCTGCAAACACTGAAGAATTGCACTCTTTCCTTTTTTCTAAAAAAAAACCTGTTTCTATTTACCATTTGTAATTGGGCATTTCAGTGCCTTATATCTATGTTATTTAAAGTGTTCTAAATTAGTGCAAGATACTGTTCAGCGTTATAGCAAACACATTTAATTGCCGTAACTCCATTATTATACCTGTGTTATTGAACACATTTTTTATTAATGCGAGATAAGGTTCAGTGTTACAGCAAATGTATTTTACTGTAAAAACTGTACTATTGCCATTGTCAATACCAATGTGCAGTGTGTTTGTAGAAGTGGAATACATTTAATTGTGCTTCTGTCTTTAAATTACAAATTAATGTTTGCAATTTTGCTAGTAATGTTTAATAATATGTGTACCAAACCCATGGCTTTCATTTATAGGCCTCATAATAAAACAGAAGAGTGCCAATCAAAAGACACATGCATCATCATCAAGATTCGGAATATAGGTAGTATTGCTAGTAGCAGTAGCAGCACCAGCTGTTTGATCAGTAGTAGTAGATGGCCACAGTTCCTACTGGCTTCTGATCAGCAACAACTACAGGATTGAAATAAGTTTTGGATGTACAAACACAAACATAGGTACCATGGCCCTATCACAGCACAAAAGGCGACAACATCAGACCAAATGAGAACATACAACTGTCCTTCAGCTAGCACAACAAGAGTGTCCAACTTTTCCCAGTCTCCTTTGCGGCAATCAGGTCACATTTGCTTCTTACAATTCGTAAGTTGCATGCCACTGTGGATACATGGAGCAGCTTTTAAGGGCAAGGACAAGACATCTTTCACAGCCCATTGAGTCAATGTTTTTCGTTGCAGCAGCAAGGCAGCACCACCAGGTCCTCTGATTCCCACACCAAGTGTTTATTTGCCTCTTCCACATTCTCTTCCATGGACATCCTCCTGTTTCCAAATGAAGCAGGGCAAAGCATCACTCCCATTCACCCCTCCCTCCTATCATATGTGTAAAGTGAAATGTTGTCAAGTCAAAGTGGCCACACAGCCGACCAGCTGCTAAAGTGCATCAAGCAGCAAACATCCCACAGGCTATCTCCCCACTAACTCCTACTGGGCTAGGTGGTCAGCAACAATGGCAGGAACATTGTGGCAACATTGCATTTGGAGGAAAGAACACAAGCTCCCTTTATGGAGCACATAATAAATTTAGTTGTGCATCACTCTAACACTAAAGTACACTAACTTGCAGAGGGTACTGCCCATGTCCAGGAGACAGTCCTCTCATTTCAGCCATTCTTATGTGGCAAGGAACTCCCTCCTGGACTTGCAGTGACAAAACTGTCTACCAATGCACCATTTGATCCTTGACATTCCAACTAGCTGGAATTCTACCTTGTATATGCTAGAGCATCTGTTTCAGCAGCGTTAAGCGGTGAATGATGTTGTCATCCACCAGATCACCTTAGCAGGGAGTAGGTGCTGCTTTGAGGTCAGGCAGCAGCAGCTTATCAGACACAGGCTCTTCAAAGAGGCCACCAGATTTGTCAGTAGGTACAACTGCAGCATCAACAATGTCATCCCCTAATATTTATCTCACGCTGATGCATCAAAAGAGGGCAGAAGAAGAGCCGCTTAAGCATCTTGTTGGTCGACCTGTAGTGGTTAAGGACTTACATTGACAAAGCACAATGGATGAAGAGAATAAGGAGCTACCAATAGAGGGGAAGAAGGAGTCACTTGTGCAGGAGGATGAGGCTGTTGATGGTGACACTGGCCATGATGACCAATCATCTCAGTGGGGGCAGAGCCAGAAAGAACTGGGTCATCGGGCATACTGGGGGACATGGCAAGCTGTATGCCTGCTGGCTTAAATACTTAATAGCATCTTTACCATCAAGCAATTTGATGGTTACTGGATAGCATGCTTTTAGATCCTCATTATCAAAATAAAACTGGGGAATGTTTTCCTGATGCTGAAAGGGAGGCCAAATTGTTTTATACACTGAGTATACAGCTCGCTGCAGCTTTTTTTAAGCACACAACTGCCACTCACATATTTAACCAGGAGGCCCCTCTACCGAGTAACCCACCTCTCACAATCTCTGCAGCAGTTCAGTCTCATTGATGCTTTTTTTCATGTGCCACACCAGGGTGGTGCAAATCAACAAACTGCAGTCCTACCTGGACTGTGGACTTTTTCCACTGCATATCGTGTTCTCTGACCCCATTGACTTCTGGGCAGACACACTGGAACAGTGACCAGAACTGGCGCACTTTGCTGTCTTTGTACTGTTTTGTCCAGCCTCCAGTGTCATCACAGAGAGGGTTTTTAGTGTTGCTGGTGGCATCATCAGACCCAGTGTACAAAATATCACTTTAGTCAAAATAAATCAGAAATGTTTTGAAAAAAGAGAGTATATTAGTGGCTCGCCAATCTACAATAGATGGATCTGAGGTGCCGCGTATCACTAGCTGTACCCCCAGCTATATGAAATGTACAAAGTTATGAATAGGAATGTGATGCGCACACTCAACACTCGGTTGCTATAGAATAAGTGATAGTATAGTGATAGAATAGTATAAATTATACAATTTAAAAATACTATACTTATATTATAATTAAATTGTATAATTTATACTATCCATCAGTTAACCTATCTTCATTGGTGAAACCAGGAACGTATACAGTATATACATATTACCATTTCCACTCACTTATTCTATAGCAACCGAGTGTAGAGTGTGCGCATCACATTCCTATTCAAAATAAATCAGGTATGGATCCATGGGGATTTTCTCACACCTCCAGCTGAGGGTGATGAATAGATCTGCCGTTGCTGATGGTGCTGCATCATGCTATTGCCGTTGTCTGTCTACCAGTGTTCTGTACTGTATGGCTGCTGCTGCCGCCACCACTGCGGCTGCTACTCTCTGCTGCTAATACCTGTACTGTCATTTCCATTACCCCAGTTGCCACTAACATTACCCCTACACAGCCACCCCTATTACTACTACATCAACACAGCCGCATACACATCTACACATGTAGTAGAGTTAACACATATGCTTAACTAGATGCATTGTGTTAAGCTGACATCTTTAAATTGTAATAACCAACCTAATGGCCCAGAATCCTTTATTCTCAAAAAACACCAGATAGCCTAGGCTATTTTGATCGCTTTGGGGCCTATATTAATAATATGTAACTTTTATTTATATTAATTAAAAACTTTATTACAACAAACAAAAATATGTGAAGTGCCCAAAATGTAGTGTCATTAAAAACACTTATACTGACCACCAGAGTCCAGCTTTTGTTTTATTTGTGTAATCTATTTGGATTATCCTTTGAATCACTGGCTAGAGACAGAAGCCTACTTATGTACATAGGCTACTGAGAATACCGCAATAATGTAGGATGCGATATGACAGTCTGTGCGATTAATTATTCAGGGGGGCATTGACTTCATGCCCTGCTGTTGCTTATGTTACTTAATGTATAGATAGTAATACCCTAATAGATTTTAAACAGTGGGCCGCAGCAAGCAGCTCACAGGTTTACATTATGCTAAGACTGTCAGTTCTTTTCTAAACTCTTGCTGCAATCTAAACAGTTTGTCTGTCAAAGGAGCCCTTGTTCATTTATAGACACCTGCCTAGATCGTAATCGGGCGTCTAATACGTCCCTACGATCTTTGGTGGAGAGTATAGCAGTTTAAAAATAACAAAAATGCTCCCCCAACATGTTTCACCACGGATGTGGCTTCATCAGGGGTAGGAGCGGCTAACCCGAGAATATAAAATTGGCGTCTTTTATCTAAAGGTAAGTTCCGCCCTCAGGGCATTCCGCCAATCCATTAAGCTCTGGGTTAGTGGACATTACCATTGTCCATTCAAAAGTACTCAACTCACCTGTACGTTGATCACTACTCGGTAATGGGATTCACCGATTGGCCCACAGCGTTGGCATCGCTCAGACTCACTGACCTACTGCGCATGTCTACAGACATAGAATCGATTTCGTTCCAGTCATAGTGCGCATGTCTTAAGACTTAGACAACGGAGCCTCGGGCTCCACTGCGCATGTCATTGGACTTAGATTCTGACAGATTGAGATAGAACTCTGCGCATGTCAACATACTTAGATTCTAGGCACTGAATCCACAGTCAGTTAGTACTACTACAGCAGAGATACGTTGGCCTACTGCGCATGTCTTAAGACATAGAAACATTATCACATACCAGTCAACATGCTCATGTCTTGGAACTTAGACATAAAAGCCAAAGCTCCACTGCGTATGTCACTGGACTTAGATTCCGACAGCTGAGAATAGAATTCTGCGCATGTCATAATACTTAGATTTAAAACACTAAATCCTCAATAAATAAATACTCAAAAAATTTTCCTCAACGAAGGTAAGTATATAACATAGAAGGTAATAGAAAGAATACTTCAATTATGAGGTCAATGCTTCATGGGCTCGCCAACACTAGTACACAGTGGTTACCAAATATTATTATTTCTACATATTTAGGTCCAAAAATAGTAGATCCCATTATCATGTCCATCATTGTACATTTATGGAAAATCCACATATTTAAAGGTGATATCATGAGTCAAAACTCACAAATATTCAATGATCATTATTCTTTATTCCCTTAGTCAGAGGGCGTATGTCATATCTACATGGCTGACATCTTCAATTGCTTTTCAGTGGCTTTTGTTACAGGATATCACGATGAGTTAAAAAATTTGAGATAAGAGTTTGAGTGTTAACTCTACTACATCTGTACTTACTGCTTCATCTGCTGCTGCTCCCAAATAAAAGGCAGATATTCAGACCTCAGATCAGACCCCATGTTTCTAAGATCCCCAATCAGACCTCAGATCAGACCCTCATGTTAATAAGACACCCATGTTAATCAGACCTCAGATGAGAGACAAAAAATAAATCAACTCACCTCTCCTGCTCTAGGTGCCACCGCCACTCCTGAGATTCAGCTTCCTGCTGTGCTGTGACTGGACATTGCAAAGCTTGAGGTCACGGAGCGTGCCAACATCCTCACACACATCACAGCACAGCGTGTGGTCGAGAAAGCCAAGGAAGGAATACAGAGCCATCCTGTACTAATGAGTGCTTCCATAATGAAAGCACTCATTAGTATTTTCTCCGTAAGACGCACTGACATTTTCTCCCACTTTGGAGAATGTCTATGTCATATTCATATTTTCTTTTAAATAAATTAGTAGAGTTAAAGATTTTGTTTTCACTTTGTCATTATGGGGTGTTGAGTGCAAAATAAGGGGTGAAAACTTGAATATTTTTTTATTTTAGTACAAGACCACAACATAAAACATGAAAAAATGGTTTGAAGACATTCCGAACACTTTGTAACATGCCTTTTGAGCTTATGTTAACACACACAAAAATAGAATACCTTGTAGTGAAGTTTGAGCAGACACATTCACAAGGGCAGGGTAGTGACGAACACTTGGATACAGGTCTGTCCATTGGCTGACTGTTATAACCAGGGATTTATGGGATTGCGAGCTGTAGGGGGCACTGCTGGCTTGTGTGAGCACTTCCAGGAATGAAGAGCTGTGTGCTCTGAAATATAATACACTACTGTGTACAGTGCCCTGGAGCCTGGTTTAGCCTTAATATTCCATCCATCAATACCTTCTCATTGTTCCTACAATTACAGGTTCTAACAGCTTGTGTGTGAGGCACAGACGCATATATTAAGCCATGGCTATAGTACACACCTTATGCTATGCTTGTCAAATAGTTATTGGAGTCCATAGCCGTTCTCAGGTCAGCATGTGATGACGAGGACACAGCTTCTGGAAGCACTAGAGATCAGTTCTGCAGCTCTCTGCATATCTTCTCAATTGACTGAATGCAACTGTGTTTTTGGTACAATAACTCAGTATTTGGATGTTTTATTTTTGCCCAGTGTAACACTTTGTCTAAAACCAACTGTGCTAGCTGCAGCATTGTAATCAAAAAGTGCAAAACATTTTTAAAAATGTCACCAAAAACACTGCAAAATGTTGTGTGCAAGACAAGCTTTAATGAATAAGTGAAATCCATCAAGACCGAATAGAAAGTTTGGATGTTATTACCATGATGAGGTGGACAGTAGAAGCTTTAGGGTGGCATCACATACTGTGTATATCATTTTTTGATATCTTGATATGTTTTTTATGCATCCAGATGTTTTTTTTTATAGAACTATGAAACTGTACCAAGGGTTTGGTAGCATTTTTGTTCTGCTTTTTCGTGTTTTTACTGTTTTGCCATTTTTAACAGTAGGCTTCTCTATAGGACAGGAAAAATGGCTGAAAAATGAGTTACAAGGAAAAAAAAGTGAAAAGCAAATGATAGAATTTCAGCAAATATAGAGGAGATGTCTCTCTCCTGACACAGAATGTCTCCATGTAACCCAAACCTGATTGACACTGGACATTACCATTTCCCTTGTCAATAGGTTGTGTCCCTTCACAGTATGATTCTGCCAGTGATGATCGGACACTGTCAGTATTAGAGATGAGTGAACTTTTAAAAAGTTCAATTCGGCTGATTCACCGAATTTTACAAAAACATTAGCTTCATGACGAATTACTTCGCCACGAAGTGCATTTTTATGTAAGTAGTGGGTGCAATGACAGGAAGCTGCGATAGCGCCGCCCCCGTCATTATACCCCTCAGATGCCGAGTTCATACATGATCGCCGGCATCTGAGTGCAAAAAAAGTGTAAAATTAACATAAAAAAAAAATAAAATCATACTTACCTCCTCCATTTGCTCGTGACGAGCTGGCCGCCGCCATCTTGCTTGAAGATCTGGCGTGAAATCTCGCACGACACGCAAGATTACGTCATGACGCCGCCTGGCGTGGTGACGTCATACGTTACTACGCACGGAATTTCGACCGAGATCTTCAATCAAGATGGAGGCTGGCGGCCCATCGCGACCAAATGCAGGAGGTAAGTATGGATTTTTTTGTTTTTTACACTATTTCAGGTTAAATCGATTCGCTGACACGAAGCACGAGGAAATTCGGCTTCTAGGCGAATCGAATTTATCCTGAAATTCGGATTGAATTCCACTTCATGGGATTCGATTCGCTCATCTCTAGTCAGTATGAAGGGCCACAGCCCTTTGACAAGGACAATGGTAATACCCAGTTGTCAGTGCAAGCAAGGAAAGGTGTTCAAATCGAATTTCTTGACCTCCTCTTAATGTCTGAAAGAAAGTTGACTGCAAGAGTAGGTTCACATGGATCTCAATGTATCTCTCCATTCAATAGAGCTAAACCTGGAGTGGGTCCACCTGAAAACCCACAGCAGAAACCGCAGCACAGTGCAGTGGTTTCTGCTGTGGGTTTTCAGGTGGACCCACTCCAGGTTTAGCTCTATTGAATGGAGTTAAAGAGGACCTTTCACCACTCCTGACATGCTTGTTTTAATAGCTTCATGCATCCCCCATGTAGTAACAATTCTGGAGCATCTATTCTTATGGCTCTATGTTGTGCCGTTCCTTTATTATTACTACTAGAAGTTATGAATGAATTACTAGCAGTCTGCAGTAAGGGTACAGAGGGGTGGTAACCATTTGGGGGGTGTGGCCCTGCACAGTCTGACTCTATCCAGTCAGTGCTGCCATTGTCAGACTGTGCAGGTACACCCCCCCCCCCCCAACTGGTTACCACCCCTCTGTACACTCACTGAAGCAGTGGCGTAACTACAACTAACTGGGCCCCACAGCAAATTTTTGAACAACGCCCCCCCCCCCCCGAAACTTCTTTGCAACCCCCAACTCACATGCAACCCTCACTCTTGTGGCTAGTCAACATTCAGCTCTCTCAGACAAGGCGTGACAGCCGCTCCATCCGTTTCCTATAGTGTCACTGTATATAATGTCATTGTATAATACTGTTGAGGGGGTCCTGACAATAAAATATTTTAGTCTCCCTCCTGAGGGGGCCCCTTGTGGGTCTGGGCCCCAAAGCAGCTGCTTTCCCTGCTTCCCCTATAGCTACGCCCCTGCACTGAAGGCTAACAGCAATTCATTCATAACTTCTAGTAAAAATAATAAAGGAATGGCTCAACATAGAGACATGATAATAGATTATCCAGAATTGTTATTACATGGGGAATACATGAAGCTATTAAAACAGGCATCTCAGGAGTGGTGACCAGTCCTCTTTAAATCACACAGCAGGCTCCCGCTTTGTCATGGGTCCCAGCAGTAAATGCTCCAAAAATGGACTTTCTTATTTAATGGACATTCTTATGGTGGTCTTGAAAACCACACGGCAAAAACCCTCAGCCGCACTGACGGTGGTGTGGCCTCCCATTGCAGTTTCAGTGCACAGATTCGGCCCAGTTTTGGGCAATAAATAAGTGCAGAAATCCGTGCCTAAAAACCTCCATATGATCTTACCCTAACAGTCTGCTTATTTATCGCAGTTCACACTATAGGAAGTGGAAAAATAATGCCCTCTTCATGGCTGTGCAGCCTGACAAGAAAACTCACCAACATATAGTATATGCAAGTGCCAGGGCATAATGTTTAGTGAGACCCCGTCCCCTCACATTCTAGGACAGGTTGCCGGTGGCCATTTTAAACTATTCCCGGAGAACCCCTTTAAAGGGTTTCTGTCACCAGAAATCACCCTATTAAACCAAGTGTCATTTGCAATGAGCAAATGACACTTGATGACAGTAATGTTAGTCTCATATTTCTCCGTCCAGCAGTTTAGCCAAAAAATACGTTTTTATAATATGCAAATGACCTCCCCTAGGTGCAGTAGGCGAGAACCTGCACCTAGGAGAGGCCGTAATAACGCCTCTTACCACGCCTCCGTAGCGCTGATTGACAGGGCCGGGCAGCCAGCTCTTTCGGCTCCCGGCCCTGTACGATCCCGAAATCCCGCGCCTGCGCACTGCGGTAGTACATCCGCGCACGCGCGTTGAGAGCCGGCGGCCGCCCCGGGTCCCGGCTCCTTCAACGCGCGTGCGCGGATGTACTACCGCAGTGCGCAGGCGCGGGATTTCGGGATCGTACAGGGCCGGGAGCCAAAAGAGCTGGCTGCCCGGCCCTGTCAATCAGCGCTACGGAGGCGTGGTAAGAGGCGTTATTACGGCCTCTCCTAGGTGCAGGTTCACGCCTACTGCACCTAGGGGAGGTCATTTGCATATTATAAAAACGTATTTTTTGGCTAAACTGCTTGACGGAGAAATATGAGACTAACAATACTGTCATCAAGTGTAATTTGCTCATTGCAAATGACACTTGGTTTAATAGGGTGATTTCTGGTGACAGAAACCCTTTAAGGAATAGACTCAGAGAAAAGAAACTATCCTTTGAGCATTATCAACAATGTACCACAAAAGTCAACATTCCTCTCTCAACTTGAAGGTTTCTACCCCAAAATGAAAATAAGACTCGAGTTGATGGTTTCAACCTTAATTTTATTACTACTTTTAACCATTCCCATGACAGCATTTGTTAGATACTGGCCAATTTGGCATGTACTTCTCAATGATCCTGTTTTGCAGAAACAACTGCCAAAGAAAAAACAAAGATCATTCATAGCAGGGCCAAAACCCTCAAGAATATTTTAGTATGAAGCAGATTGAGAAATAGTCCATTCCAGGCGCACTATGGCTCTAAACTACGGAATAACTCTCATATACAATCTATCAAACCAACAGTGAGAAAAAGAAAATGATGAGGTATCTGGACCACATATACTTAGGTAGATGTGCCTTGGAGACCACCTTTTTTTTACAGTAAAAATAAAAAAGTATAGTGACATAGAGTACACCTGTCCATTGGATAACAAATGGACTTTTGCCGTCTGTCAGGTATAGGAACCCATTCAACACATGTGCTAGGAGCGCTTCAAGGTGCGTATGATAAATGTGCACACCAAATGCGGTAAAAAGAAAGGACCTCCCATTTCCAGCAGCAGGGTCTTAGCCATGGAAACAAGCAGTGTATAATGTGATGGAAGAATCAATCAAGTCAACAAAGGAGATAATATGAACAATCACAATACATTAGTAAGTGCCTTGTGTTAACGTTTTCTACATGATAAATGCAACTTGCTGAAGTGAGACAACCCCTTTAAATATCTCTATGCAGATATCCATACTCTTTTTTTTACTGCCGGGCAGCTCCATAAATGACGTATCAGATCTGCCATAGCTTTTCTACATTCTTGTTCATAATTTTCAATATACTTTTACAAAGTATATTAAAGAGGCTCGGTCAGCATGACCAGGCATACTGCTTTTAATACCAGTGTTGGCATTTTGGCCCTATCTAAAACTGCCATCATTGTTCAAACATTTTTCACCTTGTGCCTTGCTTTTACAAAACCATTTTGAAGGCAATGAATAATATCTGGCAAAATCTTAGACAATCTATTGGCCTGAATTTTAGAATAAATATTCGTGTCCACATTTATTAACCCTTAGGATACTGGAGTCTTTTTTATTTTTGCGTTTTCATTTTTCTTCCCTATCTTCCTTGAGCCATAACTTTTTTATATTTCTATTCACATAGTCGGATGAGGGCTTACTTTTTGTGGGACAAGTTGTACTTTCCAAGGCCACCATTAATTATGGCATAGAATGTAGTGGGAAGCGGTAAAAAAAAAATCCAAATGGGGTTGAATTGCAAAAACAGAATGCAATTCCTGTGCGGCAAAACTGACCCATGCCCTTTATTCTCTGGGTCGGTACAATTACAACGATGCCCCATATGTATTGGTTTTTTATGTCTAAATAGTGTAAAAATAAATGTAAACTTTGAAAAAAACATTTTTTTTTTACATCACCATATTCTGACCCAGCTAACTTTTTTTTTTACAGTTATAGATATATACAGTAGCTGTGTGGGGGACAATCTGTAGTTTTTATTGATACCATTTTGGAGTGTGCATGACATTTTATTACATTTTTGGGGGTAATAGAAGCAATGAAAAAGTGGCAAATTGGCCATTTTGACCTTTTTCCGTTACCCCATTCACCGTATTAGAAAAATATTTTTACATTTTAATACTGTAGTATGGGTGTTTTTGGTCATGGTGATACCAATGATGTTTATATTTTTTATTTAGGTAATTTTTTTATTATACAGAAAGGGGGGTGATTTAAACTTTTTTTTATTTTTATAGATTTTTTAACATGTTTCTAAAATTTTTGTAATGATTTTGAAGCTCATGTATGAGACTATAAAAACATTTTTTTAAATTTTTAATTTTGAACAATCATGTATTTTTAAATGAGTTTATCACTGTCTATTGCTCATTTCTTCTGTTGGCATGCCATCTGGTGACCAAAATAAAAATTGCAGCATGAATACTGTGGTTCTTGTCGGCAAGACTTAGAGCATGCAAAGCAACTACCGACACTGCACGTGTGTGAGGGCGCCATGTTTACACATCATTCAACGCTGGTAACGAAAGGGTTAACTGGACTATGGGTTAAAGGAGAGATCCACAAAAAAAGGCAAATGGAGGCCAAAGAGCAAAAACTAGCAGCTCATTGGCCAACACTCTTTAATTATACAGAGTATTAAGCCCCAAAAATGGGAAGAGTGTATAACAATAAGACCTAAAATGTAACTTTTAATAATTCACATATATAAAAAGGTTAGAGCCTAACCTAAATAGGTGCAAAAAAGTCACAAATAGATAATAAGTAAAAAATGGAACAGTCTTACCGTATCTCATGTTGTTACCTATGGATAGGAGGCTGTGACTTAGCGCCCCTTTACTGACCTCGGTCGCACCACTTACCTACACCAGGTTTTTACCACGGACGCACTAAGTGCTGACCATTAGGGTCTCCTTCTTGTCCACACCACGGGCTAGTTTGGTATGTACTGACTCCCTATTTCTCCCAATGGAGATTTACTAGGGATCTTAGTGTTCCCACTGGAACAGCTTTATGCACTTTATGTTATATTACCGGCTTGTGATGTATTTTTACGCTGGTTAATTAACCCTCATTACATTACCAGTTAGCAATCTATCTACATGCTGGTTATTTCATTCCACATTTTTTTATATTTCTTGAGCACTCTCCTGATGAGTTATTTAACAGAAATGTGTCACGTCGGGAGTGGACACGTATTGCTTTAGTTTAGGGAATTGGCCGTCCTTAGGGACAGGTATCCGGACGGGGTCACCCCTTTTGGGGCAGGTGCTCTGTATAGATAGGTAGGTCCAGTGCAGCCCCCCCTCCTGCCAAGAACATAGGGTTACAATAGGGTCTGCTGTCCACTCCTGTCTGTCTGAGCACCGGTATTAGATGTCAAAACCTTCTTCATCATTTTGACACCGCCCCTACCTGCAAAACTTGATGCCACGTATCCATTGGTAACCACATGGGATAAGGTAAGACTGTTCCATTTTTTTTACTTATTATCTATTTGTGACTTTTTTGTACCTATTTAGATTAGGCGCTAACCTTTTTAGATATGTGAATTATTAAAAATGACATTTTAGGTCTTATTATTATACACTCTTCCCATTTTTGGGGCTTAATACTCTTAAAGCAGGGATCAGCAACATTCGGCACTCCAGCTGCTGTGAAACTACAACTCACAGCAAGCTTGGCTGTTCTTCTAACAGCCACAGAAGTGAATGAAGCATTCTGGGAGTTGTAGTTTCTGAACCGCTGGAGTGCCAGAGGTTGCTGATCCCTGGGTTAAAGATATGTACATATTTCACATTTTGTTGATTTCTGTACGTAGAACATGGATCATTATTGTTCTCACAAAATTCAATGTAATTTTATTAGAGTTCTGTATTTTTCGACTCCTTTAATGAGGAGCTCAATTTGCATTCACATTAATGAGAATTTTAACAAAGTTGTTCAACTTTAATCATATTTTTAAAATATCCCCAAACTGTGGCGCAAACTTCTCAATCCTCGTACATTTCAGCGCAAACTTTTCCATACCTATCCATGCTTACATTTTTGCATATTTACACTTTTTTATGAAGAACATTCTTATTTTGACTGCAAAACAAGACCCAATTGAAAAGAGGTTGTTGCAACAATAATTTTTTCATGCTTTTTTGCTTTCAGCAATTTTTGGGCATTTATTTTCTGGACTACAGTTAAAGGAGTTCTACGAGTTATATATATTGATGACCTATCCTCATCATAGGTCATCAATATCATATCGGCGGGGGGTCCGACACCCAGCACCCCCGCCGATCATCTGTTTGAAGAGGAGGCGCACGCTGTGCCAGCGCTGCCTCCTCTTTATTGTTTACATCCTACCCGTAACGGGGGTAGTGGTGAGTAGGTGTTATTACACCTAACCACCCCATTCATTTCTATGGGAAGAATCACTTCCATAGACTTGTATATAGTCTTCCATAGACTTCCCATTGAAATGAATGGGGCGGTGAGGTGTAATTACACCTACTCACCACTACCCCCCGTTACGGCCAGCATGTAAACAGTGAAGAGGAGGCAGCGCTGATACGGCGCGTGCCTCCTCTTCAAACAGCTGATCGGCGGGGGTGCCAGGTGTCGGACCCCCGCCGATCTGATATTGATGACCTATCCTGAGGGTAGGTCATCAATATATATAACTCGGAGAACCCCTTTAAAAGCTGTATTTTTAATGTGCATTAACAAAATGTTATATGATCATAGTGAAACAGAAAGAGTTGTTATGTGACCATTAACACATTTCATTGGGAAACACAAGAGCGGTGAGATATAATACAATACTATGCAATATAATTGACTCTAATATTACATTGCAGATATGTTTTCAAAAAGGAAAAAGACCAGTCAAATTTGTGTTTCAAAATTAGAATTTTGTAATTCCCATGGTAACATTCAGACTAAAGTCATATGGAAACTTTAACAGCTTAAAATATTAAAGGGATTTTACAAGATTTTTTAACTGATGACCTTTCCTATGAAAGGTGGGGGTCCGACACCTGGGACCCTTGCTGATCAGCCATTTGAGAAGGCAATGAGGTAGCACCACGGCCTTCTTGCAGCTTTGCCTAGGCCATGAGACGTCACGTTCATTAGTCACATTGCCTAGACACAACTCAGCCTCCTTGAAGTGAATGGGGCTGAGCTGTGATACCAAGCACTGCCACTATATAATGTGTGGTGCTGTGCTTGGTGAGCTGACAGAAGGCCTGAACGTTATTGTAACTTTCAGTGCCTTCTCAAACAGCTAATCGGTGGGGTCCCGAGTGTCGAACCCCCACCGATCAAATACTGATGACCTAGCCAAAGGATAAGTCATCTCTTAAATCTTTAGAAACCCCTTTAAATATTCAGAAGTCTCCTGATGATGTAATCTACTAATCTTACCATTGCCTACAAAAGAAGAAAACCATAAACTCCTTTAATAATCTGCCACGGTTTTAAAACATGTTGAATCAGTTGGAATTTTTGGGGGGTTAATTTATCAGAGACATGCCACTTATTGGCAAAAATGATCAGTATGGGTCATATGCACTAAAACATCTGAAAAGCTATGGTCATTTTACAGTCATTGTAAAGGCCCTCAGCTGTACCATAGATCTGTGTTGGGCTCACACTGTATCTCCATGTGCCTCCTACGTCAAGGCATAGTGAGCTCCAATACATGCCCTATTTTGGAGATATTCTGCCCAAAATGCAATAAGAGGGCATCATACAGAGATGTAATTTTTGCCCTGTAGGGACTCTGTGGACCGTCTTAAAGGGTCTGTGTACACAGCACTGCATGGGTCCTTATCCCACTATTATTACAGAACTTATGTAGAAAATTCTACAATTCAACAATAAAACCAGAAAGAAAGAATTTCCGTGATTCTCCTTGAACCAATATCTGATTTATTTGATGTCACTGTATCATTTACAAAAATATGTCCTTTGTAAAGCACCTGCAAAAATAATAAAACAATAAAAAGTTGATCTTTCGCTTTTTTTTAGCTGTCATGTGTCTGCATGTTTTATGTCATTTTGCATAGTCATAAAGCTTTACTTTCAATAACCTAGTAAATCGTGTGTGGCTTGTGTAGTATTTATCATCACACTAATTATTCTACACATCAAGAGATTATAGGGAAATAGAGCATTTTTATGGAACAATTAATGTCAATCATGTGTAAATATAGATAATTCCACTGAAATCTGCACATTGCTATCCTAATGTTCCTGTCTGTACTTGTATCAAGCATATACTGTATCATTGCATCATTATATTTATTTTACATGATAATGCATTAACAGCACATGCTATTACATAGTAACATAGTTTATAAGGCCGAAAAAAGACATCTGTCCATCCAGTTCGGACTGTTATCATACAAGTTGATCCAGAGGAAGGCAACAATCCATCTCTAGTAACTATAACCTGTAATATTATTACCCTCCAGAAATACATCCAGGTCCCTCTTGAACTCTTTTAGTGAACTTACCATCACCACCTCCTCAGGCAGAGAGTTTCATAGTCTCACTGCTCTTACCGTAAAGAATCCTCTTCTATGTTTGTGTACAAACCTTCTTTCCTCCAGACTCAGAGGATGTCCCCTCGTCACAGTCACAGTCCTGGGGATAAATAGATGATGGGAGAGATCTCTGTACTGACCCCTGATATATTTATACATAGTTATTAGATCTCCCCTCAGTCGTCTTTTTTCTAAAGTGAATAAGCCTAATTTTGATAATCTTTCTGGGTACTGTAGTCCACCCATTCCAGTTATTACTTTAGTTGCCCTCCTCTGAACCCTCTCCAGCTCTGCTATGTCTGCCTTGTTCACAGGAGCCCAGAAAAAAAAAGTAAAGTGGCAGGACTATGTGCTCATCACGGGCATCTATGCCCCTTTTGATGCACCCCATTATCTTGTTGGCCTTGGCAGCAGCTGTCTGACACTGACAAGATTACAAGATTCATAATAACAGTAATGGAAATTGTAAGATTTGTGGACCATAATCTGTAAATAAATACAGAGGACTAAAGGGGTTGACTGAGATTTTGATATTGATGGTCTACCCCCGGATTAGATCGGCGACAGTCCAGATCCCGACACCAGAGCGGCACAGCCTCCTCAAACAGTTGATCCCGGGACCTCTGCCGATTCAATATACTAGTGCTGAAAACCCCCTTTAAAAGGGTTTTCCACAAGAGATAACTATTAGCTATAGGGAAAAGCCAAGCACTATACTCAGGTATCTCCAAAAGTGGCAAAGAGGCAGATAGGCACACATAGAAAGACTGCTGCAGCTTCTAGTAGATTTTCTATCTCTCACCAGTGCTGCATTGACAGCAACACTACTCAGTATTGCTGTATAATGTCCTCCATGCTGTTGGTGCTTCTGGAGGTGTGTTATAAGTATAATGCCTGCTGATATTGAGAACATGAATAGAGGCTTTTCCACCACTACAGCAAGAGGTTGTGTGAGAATATAAACAAAGCATAGGACCAGAAAACCTTATGATCACATCACTGTATAAAACAATGGAGCAGATTCACCCATATATAGGAAAAAGGGGGAGGGATCGGTGGGCTGGGAGGAGCTGGAGGAATAGGCAGCTTGGAGTGAAGGTGGAGAACAAAAGAGCCCAGTAACCTGCAGCCTGTCAGGAGAACTACTTAGCCCAGGTACAAACCTCAGTCTGTCCAGGCAGACACAAAACGTGACTCAAACTAATCAAAAAAGTTCGCTCGCTCCTTCATAGCAGGACTTGATAGTGCATGGAAGAAGATCCTGGCCCAAAATAGTAGAACACAAAAATAAAAATTAGTGAAAAAGAGTTATTTCCAGTGCTATCATTAAGAACATGGACTTTATTGTTTGCAATGCATGAGCATCCATTCTGAACCTTTTGATGTTTTTTACGGTACGATAATAAAAGCTTGAATTTTATTCAAGTGCAGGAAGAACAGAACATGACTGACCATCAAGAAAGGCCTCTAGAGACATTATTACCTCAGAGTCCCCTAATCTCTAGCTCCCTGATTCATAGCCAAGTATTGGAAACCTCCTCAGAGTCCCCGCTAATGTGGTAGACTGAGGAGACACAAAGCCACTGTGAGGTATATGTCAGTGACAGCAGAGAGGAGCGCTCTGTGAGAGAACTCAATTCATCCCATTTTTGTGATAGGCTTTGAGCCCAATAGGTTACCCAAATTCCTTTGCTCTTTCATCAGCCTGTGGATAAAAAGTGAGGGCTGAGTAAAAAGAAGCCAGTAGTCCTACTACTGCTCTCAGTCTCTGTATGGACTAGCTTTTGCATTGTACAATTACCCTCCCATCTAAGTGTGCCAATGGTACCAGCAGCTGCCAACAATGGGGACAATTATGTGTTGTTTAACCTTAACCTTCAAATATAGCAAGCTAGTTAGGTAGACAGGTTGATGCTACTGTTATGTGAAGGTGGTGGTGACATTCATCTGTTCTCTAGCAGATTCATTTTCTTTTCACTTGTGCTGTGCATTAGGCTCACCGGTACTACCTACCTGTTGCCTAAAATGTATTATGTTATTACTACTCAGTGAGTGCTGGTCAGGAGTTCTTTGAGTCATCCCTGGTGGAAGAACCTCCTACTACCAATCTTACAAGGAGGAGTCAGGTAGAGGCACTGTACCAACAAACAATAAGTGAATTAAGTGAAATTATCCAAACACGCAGGGATGCTGAGGTATCCAGATATTACATAAATATACAGGAGACCAGGTTCTTGTCTAACTGAATTCTGACAAACAATGCAGTAATGTAGTCTACTTATATGAGCTCATGTAGCCTCTGGCTTGTGAAAACAGCGGGATGACAACATCCAAGAACCGGTTACTGCTTTTACTTCCTCTGCGCCTGGAGGAAAGAAGGTTTGTTCACAAAAATAGAAGAGGATTCTTTACGGTAAGAGCAGTGAGACTATGGAACTCTCTGCCTGAGGAGGTGGTGATGGTAAGTTCACTAAAAGAGTTCAAGAGGGGCCTGGATGTATTTCTGGAGGGTAATAATATTACAGGTTATAGTTACTAGAGATGGGTTGTTGATCCAGGGAGTAATTCTGATTGCCTGATTGGAGTTGGGAAGGAATTTTTTCCCCTAAAGTGAGGAAAATTGGCTGGGTTTTTTGCCTTCCTCTGGATCAACTTGTAGGAAAACAGGTAGAACTGGATGGACAGATGTCTTTTTTTTCAGCCTTATAAACTATGTTACTATGTTACTTCTAAACTTCCTTTCAAAAAATAGGTGACATTTTGTAGCACATACGATAAAGGAGACCATGCACCTTCAATAGCAACGGGCCGACAGCTATATCTCCCGACACCCACCAAACATGTGAAAGCCCACTTCCTGTCAGAGACAGGTGACATTTTATAGCATATAAATTAAAGGTGCCCATACACCTCCAACAGCTATGGGCTTTATCTACCGACACCCCTCAAACACATGCAAGCCCAACCTGCCGATCCTTCAGACTAAGCAAACCTCTATACATATAAGATAGATAGCTGGCTGGTAGAGATGAACAAATCAATTTATTGATCATAAAGAGTTTTTCACCTACGAGGGGCTATTCCCGCTGCTGAAAAATCACCCCCCCCCCCCCGTTCGCTTGATTGACAGGTTAAGAAATCTCATCTGGCCCTGACAATCTCACGACTGCACTGTTGCTCTGAGAAGCAACACAAGCACAGGGGCTCTACTACCGATACCGGAGCAGCAACTTTCCAAGTGCTGCTACCCGGAAAAGTAGCGGCGCATGTACACTGACCGTTCCAATATCAGTAGCAGAGCCCCTGTGCTTGTGCCGCCTTGTATGCACGCGCATCTACAAAGTTTAATAAAGGGCTTTGTATTATAAGCCCGAAAAGTTATGCAACTGTGGCATTCTGTCTTTGGATAAGATTATTAGAAGATCCCTTGGTGGAAGGGGACTGGAAGATGTGCACCTACAAAAATCCATTAAAAATAGAGGGGTGCTGTTGTTGGAATGTAAAGAAGCTACTCAGAGCAGCCCAGACACGAATTTGTCAGAACCAGGTGAGTTGTCTGTCCCTGTCAATCAAATAACAAGGAGGTGCTTTTTCATCAGATAGGATAGCCCCTCATCTCTACCAGCCAGAAGTCCATCTGTCTTATGTTTATAGAGGTATGCCTAGTTTGAAGGATCAGCAGGTTGGGCTTGCATGTGTTTGAGGGGTGTCGGTAGATAAAGCCCATAGCTGTTGGAGGTGTATGGGCACCTTTAATTTATATGCTATAAAATGTCACCTGTCTCTGACAGGAAGTGATTTTTTCATTAAAAATAGCTTTTCACTGACCAATATGGGTTGGTTGTGCTCAGTATTATACAGTGCTTTCAAAAAATTTCTAGAAACTTCTTTTTTAACTTTTTTCACATACTGTTATGTTTCAGCTAAAATATGCTAAAATAAAATAAAAAAAAACAAGTTTCTCCCCATCAATCTGCACTCAAATCCTATAATGAGAATGTGAAAACAGACTTTTAGACATTTTGAACATTTATTTAAAAGAAAAAACAAAAAAATTTCCCATGGACATTTGTAGTCAGACCCTTTGACACTTGGAATTTAGCTCTGGAGGCCTCCCGTTTCTCTTGATCGTCTTTAAGATGTTTCTACACCTTGATTGGAGTCCACCTGTGTTAAATTCTATATATGGTCTAACAGCTGACAATGCATATCACAGTAGAAACCAAGCCATGAGAAGGAAAGAACTGCCTGTAGAGCCCAGAGACAGGATTATATAGAGGCACAGATCTGGAGAAGGTTACAAATCACTTTTAATTAGTAAGAGAAGAGACCAAGAACCGTATGGTCACTCTGCCTGACCTCCAGAGATCCACTTTGCAGACTGGAGAAACTTCCAGCAGCTCAACCATCATTGCAGCACTCCACCAATCTGGGCTTTAAGGCACAGTGGCCTCTCTTCAATAAAAGACACATGAAAACCCACCTAACATTTGCAAAAATAAATAAAAATACCTAAAAGTCTCTCAGACTGTGAGAAACAAGATTCTCTTGTCAGATGAAACCAAGATTATACTTTTTCGGTCACAATTCTAAAATGTCATGTCTGGAGGAAACCAGGCATTGGTTTCATCACCTTCCCAATACCTTCCCTACAGTGAAGCATGGTGGTGGGAGCATCATGTTGTGGGGGTGTTTTACAGCGGCTGTGACAGGGATACTGACCAGATTTGAGAGAAAGTTGAATGGAGAAAAATACAGAGATATTGTTACTGAAAACCTGACCCAGAGTGCTCTGGACCTCAAACTGGCACACTGGGCGGAAGTTTTACATTCCAACAAGCAGGGGCGTTGCTAGGGTCTCAAAAGATCCGGGGCCCAAGCCCCAGTGCATATGGCTTAATGCATACGCCGACCGACCGCCCCCACCTTCCGCAGCAGCACATACCTCTGACATCCAGGGCCTCCAGGTGACGTCTCCTCTGATGAAGATCTTCTCTGTCATCATCTTCTCCATTTGGTCCGGACAACTTCTCTCAGCCGCCTCTTCTCGGCAGAGTGTGACAATGGACATCTTAGCTTCCTCACATTTCTATCATCCCCCAACCTGGAGTCCCCACAGTGTTATCCTGCTGCTCGCTGTGCCCCCCAAAACCTCCAAATACTATCCTGAAGAAAAAGCAGTGCTCCTGGTCATGGTCATAGTATTTCCCTTCTACACTGACCCCAGTACTGATAATGCTCCCCAAGAGTGTCCCCATTAGTAGAAGAACCCTCCAGTATTAATAATGCCCTCACACAGCCCACAGTAGAAATAAGAACCCCCTATTGTTCCCCCAGTGGTAATAAAGCTCTCTACAGCCCCCTTAGTAGTAATAAGCCCCCCATAGTGCTCTTAGTAGAAATAAGGAGGATCTATAAGTCCCTCCTATAGAGACCCCAGTAGTAATAAGAACGCCTATAATGTACCCTGGATTTAAAATTCCCCCCACAGTGCCCCCAGTATTTATACTGCCCCTACTGTTATAATGCTCACCCTGAAGTGCCCTCAGTATGTATACTGCCCCTACTGTTATAATGCTCACCCTGTAGTGCCGCCAGTATTTATATTTATATCAGCCACTCCTCTTATAATGCTCCAGTACTGATATAACCTCCAGAGACATTACAACATATGTGACATATCAGCCACTTCTCTTATAACACTCCAGTACTGATATAACCTCCAGAGACATTACAACATATGTGACATATCAGCCACTCCTCTTATAACGCTCCAGTACTGATATAACCTCCAGAGACATTACATCATATGTGACTGATATCAGCCGCTCCTTTTACAACACTCCAGAACTGATATAACTTCCAGAGACATTACACCATATGTGACATATCAGCCACTCCTCTTATAATGCTCCAGCACTGATATAACCTCCAGAGACATTACATCATATGTGACGGATATCAGCCGCTCCTCTTATAACTCTCCAACACTGATATAACCTCCAGAGACATTACATCATATGTGACTGATATCAGCCGCTCCTCTTATAACGCTCCAGTTCTGATATAACCTCCAGAAACATTACCTCATATGTGACTGATATCCGTCGCTCCTCTTATAATGCTCCAGTACTGATATAACCTCCAGAGACATTACATCATATGTGACTGATATCAGCCGCTCCTCTTATAACGCTCCAGTGCTGATATAACCTCCAGAGATATTACATCATATGGGGGGGATGAGGGGCTGGGAAATTTTGGAATAATTCATAAGATGTAACCTGCAGTCCTATGTAATACCACAGAGGAACTGTCTGAGTACAAATAACGTAATAGATGTTATCTGCAGCCCTATGTAACATCGCAGATAACAGTGCTAAATCTCACAGTACAGATAATGTAGTAGATGTTACCTGCAGTCCTATGAAACACCACAGATAACACAGTGATCACTCTTTGAGTACAGACAGTGATGCTCAACCTGTGGCCCTACAGCTGTTGTAAAACTACAACTCCCACCATGCCCTTCTGTAGGCTGATAGCTGCAGGCTGGCTGGGAATTATGGTAGTTGTAGTTTTGCAACAGCTGGAGGGCCGCAGGTTGAGCATGCCTGAGTACAGATAATGTAGTAGATGTTACCTGCAGTCCTATGTAACATCACAGATAACAGTCATAACTCTGAGTACAAAAAATGCAGTAGATGTTATCTGCAGTCCTATGCAACACGACAGATAACACAATGATCACTCTTTGAGTACAGATAATGTAGTAGATTGGTGTGAAGCCCCGGAATTCAGAACACACAGGCCCTGATTTATCACACCTTCACTCCAGAATTCTGTCTTCAAAAAGTCGCACGATAGGGCTTTTGCGACTTTTTTGCGCATTTTTTTGCGACTTTTTGCATGTGTACACCACTCACTCCAGTTTGTAATATGGGTGGAAAAGTGGGTGTGGTTAGCCATGTTAATGAGTTTCACTCCAGATTTATCATTGCGACTTTTTTAAAAAAGTCGCAAAATAGTCGCAATCTCACTCCAGGAGGAGGGTGGAGTAGGAAAAGTGGAGTAGCTTCCCTAGAAAGAAGTGTTAGGTTTAAGGACAAGCCACATTTATCAAACAACCTGTGACGTTTGATAAATGTGGCAGAAAGTACTCCAACACAGACTGAAGCAAAACTGACTTCAAATATTTTCCTAATGATAAATTCCCCCCACAGTGTGGGCCAAATTCTATATCCACCTCTCCCCCCTCCCCCCCAAAACAGAATACAGAGCCCATACCTCATCCATCCAGTGACGTCTCCTGTGATCTACTTTATCCTTAGCGTCTTCATTCGGAGATGGGACCGCCATGATACCTTCTTTCAGCCGCGTCTCGTCTGTGCATGTTTCACAGAAAAATGTTTAGATTCCTCACTTCATCCTCAGATAAAAGACGTCACCCGCCCCCTTAGTGCCCATAAGTATATTGCCCTCTGTATAATTATAATATATAATCCCCTCTGTATTATAGCAATAATTATGCCCCCCTTCAGCCCCTCCAACATACAGTCCCATGTAAGATACATCACTCCCCGGCCTTCAGCTCCTCCAGCATAAAGGCTACTTTCACACCTGCGTCAGCAGGATCCGTTTGTGAGATCCGTCCCAGGGTCTCACAAACGGTCCTGAACTGATCAGTTTCCCCTAATGCATTCTGAATGGATAAGGATCCGTTCAGAATGCATCAGTTTGCCTCCGTTCTGTCTCCATTCCGCTCTGCAGGCAGCGTTTTGGTGTCCGCTTGACTGAGCCGATGGAGACGGATCCGTCTTGACTCCAATGCAAGTCAATGGGAGCGGATCCGTTTACTCATGCACAATAGTAAACTGATCCGTTCCCTATGTAACTTTGAATGGAGATCAGAACGGATCTGTTTTGCCTATGTAAAAGATAGGCGAAATGGATCAGTTCTGAACGGATGCAGACGAATGCATTATTGGAACGGATCCGTTTGTAAGCGCCTGTACAGATCTGACAAACGGATCCGTTCAATGCTGGTGTGAAAGTAGCCTAAGATACATCACTCTCTTGCCTTCAGCCCCTCCACCACACAGTCCCATGTAAAATGCATCACTCCCCCTGCCTTCAGCCCCTCCAGCATACAGTCCCATGTAAAATGCATCACTCCCCCTGCCTTCAGCCCTTCTTGCAAACAGTCCCATGTAAATATCACCTCACCTCCCTTTAGCCCCTCCAGCATACAGTCCCATGTAAATATCACCCACCGACCCCTCTAACATGCAGTCTCCAGTAAAAGCATTATTCCTCCTCCCGTCAGCAAAACGCCCCCAAGTAAAAATAACATAATTCTTCTCCATATACTGACCTGCAGCTTCAGCTCCTCTCTCCAACATCCTTTTTGCACAACCTGCAGAAAATCTCGAGGCTCCGCCCCCTGTATGACGAGACTCCGCCCCCTGTCCTGACATCACACCTACCAGGAGCAACTACATTCTAGCCACTACGATCGTTCTGAAGCCTATGAGGAAGAACAGAGGGGACGGGAGCCATAGGCTCCCTTGGCCCTCATGCACATGCTTGCTGCCTGGCGCCCCCTGCAAGTTTGCTCCCGGGGCAACGGCCCCCATGGCCCCCCCACGCTACGCCACTGCCAGGCAGTACATTCGGGGCCTGGGACATAACATCCGGGGCCCAGGCCCCGAATGTTTTAGCCTAACGACGCCCCTGCCAACAAGACAAGGACAAGACAACACAGCAGTGGCTTAGGGAAAACTCTGTGAATAACCTTGAGTGGCGCAGCCAGAACCCTGAATGGAACCCAATCAAGCATCTTTATGGCTGTCCACCGATGTCCTCTTTCATTTTGACAGAGCTGGAAAATCTGCAGAGAAGAATGGCAGAAAATCTCCAAATTCAGGTGTGCAGACCTTGTGGCATCATATCCAAGAAGACTGGAGGCTGTAATCACTGCCAAAGGGGCTTCAACTAAGTCCTGAGTAAAGGGTCTGAATATTTATGTCAATGCAATATTTTAGTTTTTCGTTTTCAATAAATGAGGAAAGATTTATAACATTCTGTTTTCACCTTGTCATTATGAGGTGCACTGAGTGCAGAATGAGGGGGAAAACAACCTAAATGTGAAAAAGCTCAGAGGACTTTCTAATACTACATTTCCCTGCAAATTTTGTAAGCTGTTGACAATACAGGGAGTGAAGGTGCAGGAAAACTGAATCTAATCTGCTGCTTTTCTGAAATGTTTCAATGTCTTCCAGGCTTAGGCTACTTTCACACTAGCGTTATGGAATTCCGGTATTGAGCTCCGTCATAGGGGCTCAATACCGGAATAAAACGCTTCAGTTTTGTCCCCATTCATTGTCAATGGGGACAAAACTGAACTGAAGACAACGGAATGCTCCTGAAAGCATTCCGTTCAGTCTTCAGACTGGAGAGCAAACCGCAACATGTTGCGGTTTGCTCTCCGTACTAGTTATCCGCACCTAAACGGATCCGGAATGACCCCCAATGCAAGTCAATGGGGACGGATCTGTTTGGTGTGGACACACTTGTAAACGGATCCGTCCTCCATTGACTTTCAATAGAGGTTATTCCGGATCCGTTTAAAAGGTAATACAACCGGATCCGGAATTACGGATCCACAAGGTTGTATTACTCAGTACGGATCCGGCGGGTCCCTTCACCCGCCGGATCCATACTAACGCTAGTGTGGAAGTAGCCTTAGAGAGTACCTCCAGTCAAAAATAAAATATTGTCTGTGCTTCTAATTCCTTATGGGCTATAACTTTCTACAGTCATTGAAATTTGAAATTTCAACCATGTTTGCTCCAGGTGTCTATTGCCTTCAGTTTCCAACATTAGAAAAAGCTGTGGGCCAATCACAGAGACAGTGATTCAGTATGCATCCACCTCTGTCTTCTCTTCCAGGTTTCTTCTGTCATGTCCTCCTAATGACCCATCTCCATTTACTGCTAGGCTATGTGTCATCTCCAGTTATATTTACATATAATCCCTATTAGTCACTATAGAAATAAGATCTTACAAGTCAAAAATATTTGCTAATTCATTATGCCATAAAATAAAGTTGTGGCCCTCTAGTTATCAGGAATCTACAAATTCTGTCTTCATAAAGTTGTAAAATAAGGCTTTGTGACTTTTTGGGCTTATCTGCACACAAAATTTGTGACCTTTTGCATTTTTATGCCATGGGCTCCAGTTTTGAAAAGTAGTGGAAAAGTGGCTGTGATTAAAGGGAGTCTTTCACCTGTTTTTCACCAATATAACTAAGAGCACTGCCCCACAGAAGATTGCAGACACATCCCAGACATACCTGTGTGCACTTTGTGTCTGTATTACATGTCCAGAAGAAGCACTTTTATTTTGCTGAAAAAGAGCTCCCAGCTCTGCTGCTGCAAGTGCCCAAAGCAAACCAGACTGAAGAGGGGAGGGCTGCTTTAGAGCTGCTCATACAGTGCCTTGCAAAAGTATTCGGCCCCCTGGAACTTTTCAACCTTTTGCCACATTTCAGGCTTCAAACAAAAAGATCTAACATTCTAAATTTTTGGTGAAGAATCAACAACAAGTGGGTCACAATTGTGAAGTGGAACAAATTTTATTGTATCATTTAAACTTTTTTTGTAATAATAAAACTGAAAAGTGGGGCGTGCAAAATTATTCGGCCCCCTTGCATTAATACTTTGTTGCGCCACCTTTTGCTGCGATTACAGCTGCGGTCTCTTGGGGTATGTCTCTATCAGTTTTGCACATCTAGAGACTGAAATTCTTGTCCATTCTTCCTTGCAAAACAGCTGGAGCTCTTTGAGGTTGGATGGAGAGCGTTTGTGAACAGCAGTTTTCAGCTCTTTCCACATATTCTCAATTGGATTCAGGTCTGGACTTTGACTTGGCCATTCTAAGACCTGGATACGTTTATTTTTGAACCATTCCATTGTAGATTTTGCTTTATGTTTGGGATCATTGTCTTGTTGGAAGATAAATCTCCGTCCTAGTCTCAGGTCTTTTGCAGACTCCAACAGGTTTTCATCCAGAATGGTCCTGTATTTTGCTCCATCCATCTTCCCATCAATTTTAACCATCTTCCCTGTCCCTGCTGATGAAAAGCAGGCCCAAACCATGATGCTGCCACCACCATGTTTGACAGTGGGGATGGTGTGTTCAGGGTGATGAGCTGTGTTGCTTTTATGCCAAACATATCGTTTTGCATTGTTTCCAAAAAGTTGGATTTTGGTTTCATCTGACCACAGCACCTTCTTCCACATGTTTGGTGTGTCTTCCAGGTGGCTTGTGGCAAACTGTAAACAAGACTTTTTATGGATATCTTTGAGAAATGGCTTTCTTCTTGCCACTCTTCCATAAAGGCCAGATTTGTGAAGTGTTGGACTGATTGTTGTCCTATGGACAGACTCTCCTACCTCAGCTGTAGATCTCTGCAGTTCATCCAGAGTGATCATGGGCCTCTTGGCTGCATCTCTGATCAGTCTTCTCCTTGTTTGAGATGAAAGTTTAGAGGGTCGGCCGGGTCTTGGTAGATTTGCAGTGGTCTGATACTCCTTCCATTTCAATATGATCGCTTGCACAGTGCTCCTTGGGATGTTTAAAGCTTGGGAAATCTTTTGGTATCCAAATCCGGCTTTAAACTTCTCCACAACAGTATCACGGACCTGCCTGGTGTGTTCCTTGGTCTTCATGATGCTCTCTGTGCTTTAAACAGAACTCTGAGACTATCACAGAGCAGGTGCCTTTATACGGAGACTTGATTACACACAGGTGGATTCTATTTATCTTCATCAGTCATTTAGGACAACATTGGATCATTCAGAGATCCTCAATGAACTTCTGGAGTGAGTTTTCTGAACTAAAAGTAAATGGGCCGAATAATTTTGCATGCCCAACTTTTCAGTTTTATTATTACAAAAAAAGTTTAAATGATCCAATAAATTTCGTTCCACTTCACAATTGTGACCCACTTGTTGTTGATTCTTCACCAAAAATTTAAAATGTTATATCTTTTTGTTTGAAGCCTGAAATGTGGCAAAAGGTTGAAAAGTTCCAGGGGGCTGAATACTTTCGCAAGGCACTGTATATTGGGATTGATAGCAGATAAAAAAATGGTTCTGGCCTTTTGGCATTCCAAGCTTTCAAATGATACCCAAATCATAGCATTATATCCAGTATATCAGAAGATATAGCTGTTAGAAATCACTGTTTTAGTTTCACTTTCAGACGGGCATTTGGGAGCTATTTTCCAGCAGAATAAAAGTGCTTTTTCTGAACATGGAACAAAGGCACAAAGTGCACACAGGTATGTCTGGGATGTGTTTGCAATCTTCTGTGGGGCACTGTTGTTAGTTATATAGGTGAAAAACAGGTTAAAAAGACTCCCTTTAACCTGTCCCGCTGATTCAAAGGCTACAAACACCTATGGTGGTAATTATTTTCATTATTGCATTGTGCAAAAGTAATTTTTTCGATTGGTCTACAGTTTCTGTGCTACTGCCTTCACTTTCATTGTATCAACAGACTTTACTTTACTATCTTTCTTTCCGTTTTACAAAGAATCCGTCAGGGAACTGCTCTGATGGCTGGATGTGTAGCCTTTATCTATGAAGTCCTGACAGCTCTTAAACACTCATTTAAGCCATATTCTTATCAAGACTAATGGCTACGCATGCAGGGGTGGACACAGACAGCAGAGGCACCCTGTGCAAAGAATGTGCTTGCCACCCCCCTAAACTAAATTCTCAACCTAACCTATGGTGTCCTAACATTACATATAGCAATACAAAACATACAGGCTACTTTCACACATGCAGCACTACGCTCCGGCCACCTGATTTGTCAGAGAATGCATGGAATTGGTTTGATTCTGATTCTCAGCATTTTTGTCAAATTGTGGCCAGATCTCTGCTGGACCCCATTATAGTTAATGGGGGCGGCGGGCATTCTGGTAGGCTGTTCTCTGCTGGAAGAGCCTGCCAGAATAACTAACTTAGGTGTGAATGTAGCCTAATACAGCACCGCATACCTCGTACATCCAGTGATGTCTCCTTAGATGTAAACATTCTCTATCCTCATCTTCTCCGTTCAGACCAGACCGCCATGGTGATTTCTTTCAGCCATCTCTTCTCTCTGCAGAGAGTTGACAAACAGACATATTAGTTTCCTACTTTTCCATCATTCTCCCACCTTCTTGAACACCCCATCCTGCCACCCCCAATACTGAGCGCCGTACGCTTCCTGAGGCCGCCGCCGTACAGTGAAACACTGTACACGGCGTGTACAGTGTTTCAGTGTACGGCAGCGGCCTCATGAAGCGCACGGCGTCATAGCAACCAATGACACCGTGCGCTCCCGTCCTCTGGGGCAGCACAGGCCGGGCTTTCATGGTCCGTATACGGCCGTGAAACACGGTCGTCTGAATGGGGCCTAAGGCAGGCTGCCTTCTTACCCATCAGGTCCCCATCACCGCAGTGTGGGGACCCGTTGGAGAACCTTACTCACTGCAAACACCTTCTATGCTGCGGGGATGGTTTGCCATTGAATATTGAAACACATAGGCCACATAGAAGCTACAAACACAAAATGGCTTGATTTTTTTTTTTTTAAATAGAGGCAACATTTTTGTTATTTTAGATAATAATTATGATTTTCATGATGTGCATAACCTTTGAGAATGGGTGAAACAACTAGATATTTTAAACCAACATTATGATACCAACTCAGGATGTGTTTTATGCAAATACACAAAATGTAAATACAGAAAATACACAAAGAATATTTATACAAGGAAAAGCAGCTGTTCCATGGACATGTCCTGCAATGTTCTGCAGCAGTGGTTCATAAATGAACTTTGCATGATAATTGTATACTACAATGGTCACCACTTAACTTGCTTTGTTAGATGAAGTAATGGCCCATTTTACATTTCTTTGCCATAAGACATCTGACTGACTCACATGAAATTAAATTAAATGAACTTTAATTCATGATCTCAGACATTCACAATGACTATAAAATGAGACATTAAATGATATGATATGCATTTAGGCAGAGGTGTAATAATAACAATAACATTTTTGTCCCATTGGGACTCACAATCTGAATTCCTCAGACATACATACACACTACGGCTGTTAGGAGGGAAACCATTTATAACCTACCAATATATTTTGGAGTGTTGGAGGAAACCAGGGACTCCTGGAAATCCAGGTGAACATGGGCAGAACATACACACTCAATGCAGATGTTGTCCTTGGTCAAATTGGAACCTAAAAGTCCCATACACATGGTAAGTTCTAATGGAGAGCTCTAGACTCTCCCCCGAATATTTTTGCCATATCCTTGTTCTTCTAGGAGATAATTCACCATCTGAGGTGTCTGGCAATGGCTTTCTCTCCTCTCCCCACTGAATACACATACATATTTTGGCCATTTATATGGAACTTGTATGTTCTCCCTCTATGAGTCTGTTTTTTTTTCTGCAACTCTAGTTTCCTGCCTGACAGCTATCTCTCCCGACTGGAAAAGATAACTGTCAGCCAAACAAATGCACGGCCCTCAGCTATTGAATGTGTTTGGCCGTCCTTAGACCCCAGCCTATCAATGAGCCACCATTCTGCCCTACTAATAAGATGGTGGAGAATTGTTTTCATTATTTATCTATATAATGGCACCGCGCAACTGGTATATTGATATCCCTTATTCACCTAGATGGTACTTTTAATTCAATAACTTTCCTCTGTAAGATTTAGTATACCACTCAGTTCACCTCTGGAGCGGAGTTAGCACATATGTCTCAATGTTCCGTACACTCAAAACGCTGTATTCATAGCGTACTGGATTAGTTACACATGTGTTCCTACCTTTCTAGTGGCATGCACAAGGTCTTCAGGGTGTTCGGTGGTTCAGGATACGGTCCCGGTTCTTCCTAGGGACTTTCTCAATTTCTGGAGCGAGCCCCGGCCGGTGGCTCAGCTCCGCTTGCTTGTCTGTAGCTCACGCTCACTCAGAGCGTGCGGTGACGTCACCTGTGCTACGGATAGGTAATTGAGCCAAACTTACTAACCTACGCGTTTCAAACAACACGGTGTTCTTCCTCAGGGTATTTTTCCAGTTAGGCTCTGTATCCTCCTTTATATCTCCACCTCATTAGCCCCTCTTGCGCAAGAGGGGCTAATGAGGTGGAGATATAAAGGAGGATACAGAGCCTAACTGGAAAAATACCCTGAGGAAGAACACCGTGTTGTTTGAAACGCGTAGGTTAGTAAGTTTGGCTCAATTACCTATCCGTAGCACAGGTGACGTCACCGCACGCTCTGAGTGAGCGTGAGCTACAGACAAGCAAGCGGAGCTGAGCCACCGGCCGGGGCTCGCTCCAGAAATTGAGAAAGTCCCTAGGAAGAACCGGGACCGTATCCTGAACCACCGAACACCCTGAAGACTTTGTGCATGCCACTAGAAAGGTAGGAACACATGTGTAACTAATCCAGTACGCTATGAATACAGCGTTTTGAGTGTACGGAACATTGAGACATATGTGCTAACTCCGCTCCAGAGGTGAACTGAGTGGTATACTAAATCTTACAGAGGAAAGTTATTGAATTAAAAGTACCATCTAGGTGAATAAGGGATATCAATATACCAGTTGCGCGGTGCCATTATATAGATATATACGTATTTGGTTTTCCAGAACAGCAGGTGTGCAGTACTGCTGCGGTAACGGCAGCAACAAAAAGTGTCTCTAAAGGTAGCGCTAGTGGATAGTTTTCTGGATACATTCTCCCTGTTTTCATTATTTGCTTGTACACTTTGGGGTCAGGAATGGTAGCTTATGGCTCTTAAAAGGCAACTAGCTGACCATCCCTGGTCTAGACAAAGTATGTAATTTATACATTAATATCATTGCTTTTTTTTTTTTTTACCTCCGGTGAATACTTATCATATAGAAGGAAAGTGTTATCAGTGATGTATAGCATTGTGTGCATAAGTATGCATACAGAGATAGCTGTCAGTGACTGATAACACCTCACTCCTGTACTGATACATGTAGGTCTTCACAGGAGGTGAAAAAAACAAAGATATAAATAGATAAATACTGAATCTGAATCTTACTGAATCTCCTTCACCCCCCCCCCCCAAAAAAAAAAAAATATATATATATATATCACTCTGCTCAGCTTCTCCTGCTCCACAGCCTGGTGCTTTCAGATTGCCTTACATTCTGTGGTGACAGGTCCTCTTTAAGTAATCATACCTGCTACACCCTGTGTAAGAGTCTTGTTTAATAACAAAAATGGACAAAAAAATAGGAGGAGGCTAGACTGAATAAATGGGATATGCCTCTACTTGACAGGATGTGGTTTTCAAAATTGTGAATAAGTCAAAGATGTAAACATTTCATCTTTTTGTTTGTGTAATCTCATAATACCTCGCCCTTCCTTGCCAAGACTGTGTGGTATTACTGAGTTCTCATATTAGTTCATCCATAACCAATGAAAATGAGTCTATTGTAGAAAGGCATCACCCAATAAACCATTATATAGTGTTAGAATTATATGTTTGGGTGCTATCACTCTGTGTCAGTATAACAGCACTGGATGGGTATACTGGTCATTATATTGTCTCAAGGGAACTCTATATGAGGAATGTATTGAACTATATGTCCTACTCTAAACTTTGGATTCCTAAACGCGGGAACACATCCAGTTTGTGGTTGTGTCATCTTCAACCCCCTACAACACTATAAAGCAATAATATAAACATATCCCAAGTGGTTGCTGGCCTATATTAAAGAGGTTTTCTCTGCATAGCTCATCAGTAGTATCTGATTGGTGGGCGCAGTAGTGCCTTGGCCTTCTCTCAGCTCACCAAGTACATTGTAAACCAATGAACATGATGTTCCAAGGCCTACGGAAGGCTAAGAGAAGGCTGCAGTGCTACTGCGAGCACCAGTGCCTTCTCAAACAGCTAATCGGCAGGAGTCCCGGGTGTCAGACCCCCACTGATCAGATATTGATGACCTATCCAGAGGATAGATCATCAGTTAAAAAAAATGTGGAAAACTGCTTTAGATCTTGTGTATAAAGGATGCTTAATAAGATATGTAGAATGTTTTAATAATATATAGCAAAATCTCCATGGTCATAATGGTCCACCACAGTAGCAAAGGAACCTCCATTGTGATAGGCTCCAGATGTCCACTGAGAAATCAATCCCATTTGGAGATGACTTTGGAGCCACCCACTTGCCACTAGATTTTATTTCTTATTGGTTGATTCACAAATAACCTATCTCCCCTTACTGATGATCCATCCTGTGGAATGCAATTAAGTCTGGGAGTGCTCATGAGAGTGGACCTTCAGAATAATTTCGTTGGTTGTCCCAAGGAACCCTAGTCCAGCACTGTCCACCACCACTGAGCAATGAATCACACCATGAACAGTAGGTTGGTTGCATCTGTGTGTCCATCACATATCCAAGACTGATAGTACATAAACAATTAAAGTTACCACTGAAGGACTGCAAGCAGAGATTTTGCAAACCATGAGGCGAGTTGGATATATTTTTTTAAATTACCCAATGAATGACCTTCATTTAAAGGTTGTTGTCTGGGCTACAGATATTGATGACCTATCCTCAGGATAGGTCATCAATATAAGATTGTAAGAGTCCGACACCCATCACACCTGCCAATCAGCTGTTTTGCACAGCTGCGACGCCAGAAACTATGTGACACATTTATTAAGACCAGCGTCTTACATTTAGACCCCTTTTTTACACCTGAAACAGATGTAGAAAATGGTAAATGAGACGGGTCTGACGGCCCTCCCTTTCCCACCCACACCACACTCACAATTTTAGACCTGGCGTGAGTGGGGCAAAGTCAAAGGTGAAGTCTGCCCCCGAAATCCGGCTAATATAGGCGTTTTTCAGTGCAATAAATGACCCCCTATATGTATGGAGCGGAAGCAGAAGGCCAGAACCAGCATACTGAACCTCAGCTCCCATTCACTTAAATAGGAGTGAGCTGCAGTACCCCGACACAGCTACTACACCATGTATTGAGCTGTGCTCTGTGCACAGGATAGTTTCCAGCACTGAAGCTCCCCAAAACTACTGCTTAGTGGGGGTGCCGAGTGTTGGACTCCCACCAATCTGATATTGATGACCTATCCAGAGGATCGGTCATGAATATCCATAGCCCAGACAACCCCTTTAACCAGGAACTTTGCACAATATATTTGATGGCCCCATCATACACACGTGTAGCAGTATAACATCCTACGCTTTAACTTTCTAAAAATGTGCTAAATGCATGCGAAACAGCTATGTGTACTTGTCTCAGCGTGCAGAAACAGAGAGATACTGTCTGCAGTTGTGTGCTTGGTGTCCAAGAATAAGCATTTATGGTATGGAATTTGGTACATATATTTAAAGCACATAAACAGCAGATATGTATATAGTACATCAGTGTATTTCTGTAGGCACATGTGAGGGAGCCTTGTGTGTTCCACATTAGCATACCGAATGGCTGACACCCCGCTGTATTTTTCAGACGGCTGGTAATTGCAGCCTCTCCCTGTGTCAGGCACACCCAGGCTGTGCTCTCCCGCTCTGGAATCAGAGCTTCTCACAGATATCTGTCAACAAAAAAAGATTTTGTTACCGGCGTCCACAGCAGGTACACTAACAGGTCTAAATGGCTGAATTCTCTCGTTCTTCTATTTCCTATGATTTGCCTCTTTGGCGTCCAGACTCAGTAAATAGTGAGCGTAAGTTGTTCCTGAGCTCTCCTTCATCAGAAACCTACTCAACAGAGTCCTACACTAAAAATGTGTCCTATTCTCAAAGCATCGAAGAGACCTTTAAAACTACAGTGAAAGTGACCTGTGAGACCCAGCCTTCACTCAACCTGGAGGATGGAGAGGAGAAGCTTAACACAGAACTGGCCGTCTTCAAAGACAAGGTGAGTGCAGAGGGAAGGGCAGATGACGATGGGAGTCTACATGTCTACACACTGTAAATATGGATGGGTTCAATTCAATGAGGAAGTGAAGGAGAGGAGACTGAGAGCCTCATGCATTCATTTTACACTTCTGCGTAGAGAATGATGAAACACAAGAAACTGACTTGCTATATGTGTTATATATTTAGATATAGATATATTTGTTGTACAGCGCTTTTCACAATTACACACTCTAAATGTTAATACTGTACATATACTGTAAATTGGGGGATTTTTGCTTGAGTCTTCTTTGGTGTACTATGCCAAATTTATCAAATATCACACTTTGTTATATTTGGTGTCTATAAACCTAACACTGTTAGCTAGAAATGATGCTCTAGTTTTTCTATGCATTTTTTTTGGCGACCTTTTTTTAAAAAAAGTCACAGTGGTGAATCTAGAGTGAAACTGATGAACATAACTAACTATGCCAACTTTCCCATTCACTTTTCAAAACTGGAGTGAGTAATGTAAGGTGCAAAAAGTTGCAAATTGTTGCACAAAAAAAGTCACAAAAACACCATTTTGTAACTTAATCCCCCCTCAGGGTGTAAAATCAGATGTAATTGACTGGATCTTAAAGGGGTTATCCAATTTCTCAAACAGCCCCCCTATGTGCCGGGCCCCTCACAGGTAAAATATTTACCCCGCTCCCCACGCCACTCCTGGTCCCCACACAACCGCTTCTGCTTCTACCTGTACATGGATGAAAACATCCGGTGTTGGGTGGGGGAGCAGCCAATGGAAGGCGGGGCACGGGGACGAGCCTCCTAGCTTCACCCGCAATAGGAGCGGGGACCAGGAGCGGCGCCGGGAGCGGGGTAAGTATATTACCTGTGAGACGCCCGACACATGAGGGGGCTGTTTGAGAAATTGGATAACCTCTTTAAGCATCCTGCCCATGGTTTTCATTCCATGTGGGCTATATGCGTGGACCCATTTAAGTAATGCTAAGATAATCATATAGGGGGTCTTTTCTTAAACAGAAATACGCCTAAATTAGGCATATTTCAGGTGCAGATTGTGGCGCAAAGGTCCTTTGCACCACAATCTGCGACATCTTCCCGCTCACGCCAGGTCTAAAAAAGTGGGTGTGGTGTGGGCAGGGACGGACCGTCTCATTCATCATTTTCTATGCCTGGTTTAGATGAAGAAAATGGTCTAAATGTAAGACAGCTAGGAAGATGTCTCACATTTAGAAGTGGCGGTGGATCCACTGAAGTTATGAAGAGGCCTGCACCTCTTCATAACTCCGATGGATCCACCGCCAGCGCAGGGCCTTATTAAGACTGATGTCAAAATCTGTGGTCTTAATAAACGTACCCCCTAATCTATACTACAATAGCCTGTAAGTGGATGAACTATAAGTGGTCCCACACATTTTCCCCTTTTTGTCCACTATATGTGACTATATTACACTGTATATTACTGTGTGACATTTTGCTCCCCACAGTCTTCGAGCACTTCCTAGTGTTTACAGTAAGAACTGGTGAACTGTTGCCTTAATGGAGTTCCCATATCATGTCTTAGTTGATGACACTAGGAATGGTATTTCTGGATGTCATCCTGCAAAAGGAGAAAGTGTCAATTAAAGGATCTCAAAGTTTTGTTGCCCGATGATGATATGATGTAAGATTTTGCGGTGACAGAATTGTTGCACTGCAACATCAGTGGGGGACGCGGGAAGCGGTGCGTCCCGATAACTGTGAATTCTTAGAGATCATATGAGTGTATGCACAGTATGAATGATGGTCGAGAGTCATTCTAATGCATGAGCAGAGGCCTAGGCCTAGAAGGCCACCAAGGAGAAAAACTGGAAGTTCTCAGAGGGTCCGAGGAAACAGCCATAGAGGCTGGTGAGCCCAGTAGAAACTCTTTTTTAAGGGAGACAGTGGCTACTTATTGTGTCCAAAGAATCACAATAGTCCATAAGCAAGTTCAGCATTGCATTAGGACTGATTGCCCCCACAACCTGATCAAAGGTCAAAGTGAGACTGAGAGAACAAGCAATGTGGTTGAAGAGATGCATCTACAGGTGGGCACACTAGAGGGGAAACTAATACAAACCAGAGTATGTAGTAACCCTTCTACTGCAAATAGAAATGGCGCAGTTGCCATTCATTTGGCTTAGTGACACCTGGCTCAGACAAAACATCCAGGGCTAGAGGCCCAGATATTTTTCCCAGTTACCCAAACATCATAACTGTGGTGGCACATTCAACTGTATCACCACCCTGAAGGCAGCGATGCTGTTGGCTCCCTGCCTCACCTTTCACTAGGCCTGAAGCCTCTTAGAGGATGAATCTGCAGCACAGGGTGTGTGATGACATCATCGCAACCACCTGCGCCGATATACAGGTAAGTCAGGCTGCAAGCTGGAAGAGGCATGTGGCCCAACTTTGCAGATGGCTGCACGGAATGGAAGCAAGGTGAGTATTTTAATGTTTGTTTGTCCCTATAGTGGAACATACTACTGGGGTACTATAGGTGTCACAGGCTTTATAACTACGGTGGCACTATAGGCATCAGGGGCATTATAACTATTATTGCCACTACAGGGGTAATTATAACTACTTATGCACTACAGGGGGCAAAGGCATTTTAAGTACTGGGGCACTATGAGGCATTTTAACTACTGGGGACATTACAGTGGGGCATTTTAACTAATAGAAGCTTAACAATGGGGCATTTTAACTACTGGTGGAACTAAAGGGGTTATTTTAACTACTAGGGGCTTTTAACTACTGAGAACACTACAGTTGGGCATTTTAACTACTGGGGCACTATGGGGAGGCGTTTTAACTATTGGGCATTATAGGGGGACATATTAACTATTGGGGGCATTAAAACTGAAGGAGTACTAAATGGAGTTTTATAACTACTGGGGCACTACAAGGGGCATTATATCTACTGGGGCACTATAGAGGATCTTAATACTACTGGAGGCTCTATGGGGATTTACTGATTGGGACACTACAGGGGGGCCTTATTAATACTGGACACACTACAGAGAGGGCCTTATTACTACTAGGGACACTACAGGGGGTCTAATTTCTACTGAGGGCACTACAGGGTGCTTTATTACTACGTACGAATCCTTAGCGTACTATTGTCTAGCGATTGTGTAATACGCAGGCACGCGCGACACTAGGCCATGGCGTGCACTCCTCAGAGGCAGAGCGAAGTTTGCAAAATGGCATCCAGGCGATCTTCAGCATTTAGCTCTGGAAAGCTTAAATACATGATCCGGCTGATAGACCGGTAGGATTACGATGGCACACACTGACACCAGCAGAAGAAGGAGATAGTGCAGCAGGTGATCCGAGGCTTGCGCCATCGCTTTGACACAGTGTGGACCCCGGGCCAGATCTTTTTTTTTTAGCTCGAGGTCTGGCTGGAAGTGGAACCCTTTTGCTTTTCCGTGCCAGACATTTTCACTTGTCTGTGGCCCTGCAGGTCTTTGTCTCTCTCCCTGCCTGCCTCTTTCACAACTTTACAAGTTTCTACTCATCTCAGCAGTCGCAGCACAACTGATGTCACTGGCTTACCGAGCCTATGGGCCAATCAGAGCAAGCCCTTCCCACTAGGTCAGGTGACCGGCTTCTTCCCGGGCTTTTTGGTGCTCTCACCACGAACATTTCCGGACAAATAGTGAACATACAGTAAAAGTTGGCTAATTAACTGAATTCGTATGCATCAGCGTATAAATTAACTGATACGTAGCATTAGCGTACAATTAATCGGACAAGTACGTAGCGTTTGCGTACAAAGGTTTAAGAACATTTAAGATTCAAACGGAGCGAATCCGAATAGATTCGCTCATCTCTACTTATTATTACAGTAAGATATAATACATACATTTTTTTGTCTTTGACAAAGTTTGCTGCTTCAGTATTTTAGATATTTTTGTCAGATGTTGCTATGGTATACTGAAGTACAATTATAAGCATTTCATAAGTTTTATATATTTTGTTGACAACTACATCAAATTTATGCAAAGGTTCAATATTTACAGTGTTGACCCTTTGCTCTGGCATATTGGATATCAGCTTCTGGGCAAAATTCTGACTAATGGTAACTCATTCTTGTCTATTCAGTGCTTTATCACATTTCTGTATTTTTGTTTGTCCACCCAATTTTTTGAGGATTGACCAGAGGTTCTCAATGGGATCGAGATCTGGGGAGTTTCCTGACTATGGACCCAATATTGTAATGTTTTGTTCACCAAGCCACTTAGTAATCACTTTTGCCTTGTGACACGGTGCTCCATCCTGCTGGAAAAAGCATTGTTCATCACCAAATTGCTCCTGGATTGTTGGGAGTAGTTGCTCTTGGAGGATGTTTTGAAGCCATTGTTTATTCATGGCCGGGTTCTTAGGCAAAATTATGAGTGAGCCCAGTCCCTTGAATCAGATGTAACTCCACAAATGGATGGTCTCAAGATGCTTTACTGTTAATAAGTACAGTGAGGCGAAGGCTTTTGAAGGATGGCCTCATGTTAAGAAGGACATCAAGGAAGCCACTTCTGTCCAATTAAAACGTCAAGGACATACTGACATTCTGCAGGAAGTACAAGGATTGGATTGCAGAGAATTGGGGTAAAGGTATTTTTTTCTGATAAAGGCCCATTCAGAATGTTTGGGACATCTGGGAAATTACTTGTTTGGAGAAGAAAAGGTGAGCACTACTATGAGTCCTGCGTCCTGCCAGCAGTAAAGCATCCTGAGACCATGTGTGGGGTTGCTTTTCATCCAAGGGAATGGGCTATATAGTAAGTCAGCACAGTGGTAATGCTCTATGGAAGGAGCAAAGAGTCTTAGCACTAGAGTAGAGCAAATCAATTCTATAATAATCAAATTAATCTAAAATTTCTCATGAATTTGGATTCCAGCCAAATCTGAATCTTTTACGATTCTCTCAAAATGGTGGCCACCATTTTACAGGTCAAAAGACAGGGAAAGAGGCATCTGCCACCAAAAAAGTGATAATTTGTGGACCATGTTTTAAATTAAAAATAACATTTGACAGTGCTGTTTGTTACTATCCACTTACCCATATTCTTGTATGTCACTCCCACTTGTGTGATCATCATCATCACATGAACAGGACAAATTTTATCCTCTAAATAGCTCTGGGGGTATATGTTCTCCCTGAAGAGATCTAGCAGTGTATTGACTTGCCTCTGACAATGCTCCATGGGGAAACAAATGTATGTAACTTAGTTCTCCTCCAAAAGGAAGAAAATTACCTTATAAGAGCCAGACTAGAGTTTCCTCCAAAAAGAAAAAACAATCATCTGTATATGTTTTTGGGTTCTTGACCCTCTTCAGTACAGAGGAGGGTACTGGCTGGCATCTCATCCATTCAACCAATAACCTGTTCTGTAATGATTATGGGCAAGAATCGTGAATTAGTTGTCTACCGATGAACATAGTAACATAGTTTGTAAGGCCGAAAAAAGACATCTGTCCATCCAGTTCAGCCTGTTTTCCTACAAGTTGATCCAGAGGAAGGCAAAAAAAAACCCTGTGAGGTAGAAGCCAATTTTCCTCACTTTATGGGGAAAAATTCCTTCCCGACTCCAATCAGGCAATCAGAATAACTCCCTGGATCAACGACCCCTCTCTAGTAACTATAACCTGTAATACCCTCCAGAAATACATCCAGGCCCTTCTCTTTTAGTGAACTTACCATCACCACCTCCTCAGGCAGAGAGTTCCATAGTCTCACTGCTCTTACCGTAAAGAATCCTCTTCTATGTTTATGTACAAACCTTCTTTCCTCCAGACGCAGAGGATGTCCCCTCGTCACAGTCACAGTCCTGGGGATAAATAGATCATGGGAGAGATCTCTGTACTGACCTCTGATATATTTATACATAGTTATTAGATCTCCCCTCAGTCGTCTTTTTTCTAAAGTGAATAACCCTAATTTTGATCATCTTTCTGGGCACTGTAGTCCACCCATTCCAGTTATTACTTTAGTTGCCCTCCTCTGAACCCTCTCCAGCTCTGCTATGTCTGCCTTGTTCACAGGAGCCCAGAGCTGTACACAGTACTTCATGTGTGGTCTGACTAGTGATTTGTAAAGTGGCAGGACTATGTTCTCATCACGGGCATCTATGCCCCTTTTGATGCAACCCATTATCTTATTGGCCTTGGCAGCAGCTGTCTGACACTGGCTTCTACAGCTTAGTTTGCTGTTCACTAAAATTCCTAGGTCCTTTTCCATGTCAGAGTTACCCAGTGCTTTACCATTTAGTATGTACTGGTGACTTGCATTATTCCTTCCCATATGCATAACCTTACATTTGTCAGTGTTAAACCACATCTACCACTTCTCTGCCCAAGCCTCCAGTCTATCCAGATCCTGCTGTAGCAGTGCACTGTCCTCCTCTGTGTTAATTACTTTACACAGTTTAGTATCATCTGAAAAATTGATATTTTACTATGCAAACCTTCTACAATATCATTAATAAATATATTGAAGAGAATAGGACCCAATACAGACCCCTGTGGTACCCCACTAGTGACAGTGACCCAATCTGAGTATCTACCGTTAATAACCACCCTCTGTTTTCTATCACTGAGCCAGTTACTTACCCACATACAGACATTTTCTCCCAGGCCAAGCATTCTCATTTTGTATACTAACCTTTTATGTGGTACCGTGTCAAACGCTTTGTAGAAGTCCAAATAGACGACATCCATTGAGTCGCCGCGGTCAAGTCTAGAACTTACCTCCATATAGAAACTGATTAAATTGGTTTGACATGACCGATCCCTCATGAAGCCATGCTGATACGGAGTTATTTGCTTATTTTCATTGAGGTACTCCAAGATAGCATCTCTCAGAAAACCTTCAAACAGTTTACCCACAACAGAAGTTAAACTTACCGGCCTATAGTTTCTGGGCTCTGTTTTTGACCCTTTTTGAATATTGGCACCACATTTGCTATGCGCCAATCCTGTGGAACACTCCCCGTCAGTATAGAGTCCTTAAATATCAGAAATAAGGGTCTGTCGATGACATTACTTAATTCTCTTAGGATACGGGGGTGTATGCCATCCGGTCCTGGTGATTTGTCTATTTTAATATTTTTAAGACGTTGCTGTACCTCTTCCTGGGTCAGAGAGGACACTTTTAAAGGGGAATTTACTTTTATACTCTGCATTTCTTCTGACAGTTTATTTTCCTCAGTGAATACAGTGGAGAAAAAGTTGTTTAGTAGCTTCGCTTTCTCCTCATCACTCTCTGCAACTCCCCCCTCATTACTCTGTAAGGGGCCGACACCTTCAGGTTTATACTTTTTAGTATTTATATAATTGAAGAACATTTTAGGGTTAGTTTTACTCTCTTTGGCGATTAATCTCTCGGTCTCTAGTTTGGCTGCTTTTATTTGTCTTTTACATATTCTATTTTTTCCTTATAGGTTTTCAATGCTTCCTCGCTCTCCTCCTGTTTTAGTGATTTAAATGCTTTCTGTTTGTCATTTATTGCTTTCTTTATAGCTCTATTTATCCATATTGGTTTTTTCTTGTTCCTTAACCTTTTATTCTCATAAGGTATGTACCTCTCACAATTAGATATTAGGATGCTTTTAAAAATATCCCATTTTGTGGCTGTATTTCTATTTTTGAGGACTTTGTCCCAGTTAGTTAGGCCTATGGCCTCTCTTAGTTGGCTAAATTTAGCTTTTTTGAAGTTTGGTATTTTTGTTCCTCCCTGAAGAAACACTCTTTTGAATGACAATTGGAAGGTTATTATGTTATGGTCACTGTTTCCCAGGTGTCCCCCGACCTGCACATCTGTTATTCTGTCAGGTCTATTGGTTAATACTAAGTCCAGTATGGCCGTCCCTCTAGTCGGGTACTGAACCAGTTGGGAAAGGTAATTGTCTTTGGTTATTGCCAAGAACCTGTTTCCTTTATGAGATGTACAGGTTTCAGTTTCCCAGTCTATATCTGGGTAGTTGAAGTCCCCCATAATAACAACCTCATTATGATTTGCCGCCTCGTCTATTTCGTTTAGAAGTAGATTTTCTGTGGTCTCTGATATATTGGGTGGTTTATAATAAATCCCTATTAGTATTTTATTATTGTTTTTGGCTCCATTTATTTCTACCCAGAGTGACTCCACATCTTCATGTCCCTCACTTATATCTTCCCGCAGTGTGGGCTTTAGACAGGACTTTACATAAAGGCAGACCCCTCCCCCTCTCCGGTTTTGATGATCCTTTCTAAAAAGACTGTAACCCTGTACGTTAACTGCCCAGTCATAGGTATCATCCAGCCATGTCTCAGTTACTCCCACTATGTCATAGTCCTCCTCACACATCACTAATTCCAGTTCACCAGTTTTATTAGCTAGGCTTCTGGCATTAGTGTACATACAATTAAGAGGTTGATGTATATTTCTTACCCTATACCTTTCCTTCTGATCTGTTCTAGTTCCTCCTTCCATTCCTCCCCCAGTTCTATTACCTTGCCCCAGGTCTCTATCTGCACTATCTTCCCCATCTATAATGTAGTTACCCTCCCCCCAAGTCCCTAGTTTAAACACTCCTCCAGCCTTCTAGCCATCTTCTCCCCCAAAACAGCTGCCCCTTCCCCACTGAGGTGCAGCCCATCCCTACGGTAGAGCCTGTAGCCGACAGAGAAGTCGGCCCAGTTCTCCAAGAACCCAAATCCCTCCTGCCTACACCAGTTCTTGAGCCACTTGTTTACCTCCCTAATCTCCCGCTGCCTTTCTTGTGTGGCTCGTGGTACAGGCAGTATTTCGGAAAACACTACCTTGGAGGTCCTTGCCCTAAGCTTATGCCCTAAATCCCTAAAATCATTTTTAAGGACGCTCCCCCTACCTCTAACTTTGTCATTGGTACCGATATGGACCATGACTGCTGGATCTTCTCCAGCTCCTCACAGTAATCTGTCAACCCGATCCGCGATGTGCCGAACTCGAGCGCCTGGAAGGCAGCACACCATCCGACGATTCCGGTCTTTGTGACAAATTGCCCTCTCTGTACCCCTAATAATTGAGTCGCCCACTACCAGCACCTGTCTGGCCTGCCCTGCTCTCCTGTCCCCCTGCTTACTGGAGCTGACATTCCCCTGACTGGCAGAGGAAGTGTCCGGCTTCAGCAGTGCTATCCCTGAAGTAACATGAACAAATGAACGTTCTTATTTTAGTAAAAATGAAATTCCCTAAAGATGGTGATATATAATTCAGGGGCGTAGCAATAGAGGAAGCAGGGGAAGCGGCTGCTTTGGGGCCCAGACTCACAAGGGGCCCCCTCAGGAGGAATACTAAAAGATTTTATTGTCAGGCCCCCCTCAACAGTATTATACAATGACATTATATACAGTATATACGTGTAGGAAACAGACGGAGCGGCTGCTGGGCCTCGTCTGAGAGAACAGTTTTGACCAGCCATAGGAGTGGGGAATGCGTGAGTTGGGAGTTGCGAAAAAGTTGCTGAGGGGGGGCCCCGTCTAAAATTTGCTGTGGGGCCCGGTCAGTTGTAGTTACGCCACTGATATAATGAATACTAATGTTCTTGGGGAGAAAAGCTGTCACTAGAGATGTCCGGCAATGGCTTATTCCTCTCTCTCTCTCTCTCTCTACTGAGAACACACTCACACTTGACCAAACCAAGGGAAGTGTATGAAGGCTCAGGTGAAATAACTGTCAACAGTTTTCTAAAGTATGTGGTCAGCTTTACTTACACTGATTGATAGCTTTATGACATAGAGAAGTCATAGTTGAATTTGGCATAAATGTGAGAAAGATGGGGGGAGGCATCTACTGACACCTGGAGCTGTATTTTGTCACATAAAAAGAAGGTGAATGTAGACATCAGCTGGCGGAATCTCGTGTATATATGTAAAATGGGGTACATCTCTGATAATCAACATGTCTAGATTGCATGCATCTGTGATAAAGAAATCTAGGAAAAGCAAAGGCTAAATATTCATTCATCTTATTACCTAATTGTGTTTTGTAGATTAGATACCTGGAGAAACAGCGTGAGGTTTTGCAGGAACGTTGGTCAATGCTACAAGTAGAAGATAAGTCTGAAAAAGACCTCGAACCCATTTATCTGTCTTATATAAGTCGCCTCCTTGGACAAGTCAACGGTGTAACCAAGAGAAACAACCAAACTCAGAAGGACCTTCTGGAATTGATGGATTCTGTCAATGATGTTAAAGACAAGTTAGTTTGGGGATGTGGGATCTTAGCGATGATTTACTTAACATGCTTGTCGTTGTTTAAAAGGTTTCACATAGGCCAATACTCGGACTACACATTAGCAAATGTAAGACCCCATTGATGTTAGGTCCAGTGGCCCTGGACCCAAGACACTGTTGATGTTAGGTTCAGGGTCAATCGATTCCTTCATTGGTTGGTGTAAAACCGAAGCATCATTGTGTTTCAGTAATATAGATATTTGATGATCTGAACAGTACTGACTGTTCAGTACTGTTTCCCATATTTTATCAAATTTACACATCCTATTTGTTAGGGCAGGAGAAAACTCATATATATTACTTATGCGTCTTGGATGTGAGCCTGGTTTGTATTCAGTAGTGAGTAAATAATGTACCGTAATAGCTTATAATTATACCTATGAAGCTGAATCACGACTTATTGGTTATACATTACTTATTGAATTGGTGAAATGCCAAGATGGAAAACCAAATTGATGGGTGGAACCCATAATCTAGATTGAGTGAAACAGCCCTATTTCAGCAGCAACCCAACATGACAGCCTTGTGATTAAACTGTACAAGTTACTATTGATTTATTATTATCCCATAAGGCCTCTTTCACACTAGCGGGAGCACGGATCCGGCACCTAAAGGGTGCCGACGGATCCGTACTGCCGCTGATACATGTGTGGAGCCGGAACAGCGCTCCGGCCCCACACATGTTGACACAGACACAGAGTACATACATACACACACATACACACAAACACATACATACTCCAGCCAGGGACGCCGGCAGCACGTCTTCACGCGCCTCCTGCGCGCAGTGATGATGATTCCCCACAGCGCCCTCTGCTGGGCGCAGTGGGGAAACGTCATAGCTGCGCGCAGGAGGCGCGTGAAGACATGCTGCCGGCGTCCCTGCCTGGAGTATGTGAGTATGTATGTGTTTGTGTGTATGTGTGATTATGTATGTATGTCTGTATGTATTTCTGTATATGTGTAGCCGGATCCGGAATGACCTCCCATTGCAAGTCAATGGAGGAAAGATCCGGATTACTGGGGTGTTACACCAAACGGATCCGTCCCCATTGACTTGCATTGGGGGTCATTCCGGATCCGTCTTGGTGCGGATGCCTGGACCGGAGAGAAAACCGCAGCATGCTGCGGTTTGTTCTCCGGTCTGAAGACGGAACGGAATGCTTTCAGGAGCATTCCGTTGTCTTCAGTTCAGTTCAGTTTTGTCCCCATTGACAATGAATGGGGACAAAACTGAAGCGTTTTTTTCCGGTATTGAACCCCTATGACAGAACTCAATACCGGAAATTAAAAAAGCTAGTGTGAAAGTAGCCTAAGGAGTCACAGAAAACACCACAGACAGTCATAAAATGGCCTTATCTTGTGGAGGAAGGGGGTATGGCTGCAGCACCTGGATTCTCGGTGGCTCTACAGAACTGAGCACAGATTGTACCCCTTGTAACCTAGTTTGGTTCAATAGAAGCGTGGGAGATCCAGCTGTTTTAGCTATAACATGGACCATAAAAAGTTACCATATTAAAGGAAATTAAAGTGCATCTTTCAGCAGAGTTGTACCTAAACTGGTCGACCTGTTGCATGTGTGCTTGGCAGCTGAAGGCATCTGTATTGGTCCCATGATCATATGTGTCTGCATTGTCCTGTCAATCAAAGAGAGGACACAGCAGTTGCAGAGAGAGCAGAGCCTCTAGGTGTTACGGCAACAATCCCATTGCTCCCAGAGGCTCATTTGCATATATTAAAACTTTATTTTTTTCAGCAATGCAGGAACATATGAACATGGGACCAACACAGATGCCTTCAGTTGCCAAGCACACATGCAACAGGTCAGCCAGTTTCATAGGCAGATGGCCTTTAAACTTCATGGACATGTTTCTTTTCCTTTCTTTTCATCATTACCAATGAACTAGGAAAATAATCACTATAACTAACAATTCCTTCAATTAAATCCCTGCTCATTCAATAATTAATCCCAGTGGGAGGCCCTACTTAGTGATTGATAACCTTACCTTTATGGGTGTGCACAGATAAATCACTGAGTAGCACTTAGTAGAAGTCTGTTCAGTTCATTTTGTTTTAAAAGAAGTGGCCTATGCAGTGGACTAGTTTAAAGTAGCTCCAATGCTACTATGGGTCCCCCGGACACTGACGAGGTGTCTTCATGTGTTGCTGCTCTTTGGAAGTGATGGAAAGGTGTGGTGCACTCCAATGAGAAATAAGTCCATAGAATCAGGATTTGCAATAACCGAGTGTCCTTCTTTAATGGAGGAACTCAAGTGTAAAACAATGCAGGCAAGGCACTGAGCTGGCTTCTCCAGTCTTCTCCCTTTCAGAAGAAGGTTCTGTGCTGAGGAAAATACTGAACTAGCTGTTCCTCTCTGTTGCTAAGAAGACTGGTACCCTGGCCAATGGTCTGGTGGCCCAGAGTCTGTGGTTCAGTTGTCCAACTGGACTTTTGGTCAAAGGGTCTATGGCAGAGTATCCTCATCTCAGCATTTTTTTGGTCTGGCAGAGTCTCTTCTATAAAAAATGGTCCCTATCTGCAGACAACGAGGGCCTCTATCTGCTCTCCTTATATACAGTTTCTAACTGAAATAGAATCTTCTAGTGGGAGGGGTATAGTAGAGAGGCACAGCCTAAACCGAAACAATGCAATATGTCATAGACTTGTATGGAGTTTCAATATAATTCAATGGGAATGGCTAAGCAGTTTTACCAGACATAAACAAGTCTTTAGACGTAAACAACAGAGCTAAACCAGACAATCCAAAAGGTCAGTGTGCCTGGCTTTTTCCCCTCCAAAACTTTGCACAGTCCCTAATAGTAACTGTGGAAGATTTCTAACTTCTCAGTGCATAAGCAGAAATGTTCAAAGTCTCTTTAGTATTAGGCGTCTGTGCATGAATCCTTTCCCTAGTGCAGATATAGTGCAATAACAGAGCAAGTGAACAGGATATATTACAATAAAAATAAAATGCAACAATATAAACCAGTATAAGTGTAAACAATGGCATAAATCACAGTGCACTAAAGTAGAGAGTTAATAGCTTTGAATTGTAGCAATAGGGGCAAATGTCCACAAATGTCCATAGTCCAAAGTACCCTTGCTCCAGGGCACCACACCTGCATATTAGAGTGCATTTTCAATGTGATGGGTTCCCTTTATCTGTTCTTCAGAATCAGAATTTTTTGATGTGTCTTTCTTGAATCTTGTTGCTTTCTCATTTTTTATCTGCGTATAGATTTCACGCGTGAGTATGGAGAGAAAATGTAATCCTCTACACAGATTATAATCTGTTATTCCATCTTCTGTCATGACATTGGATAATCTGAGGTTTGTGCAGTTGCGGTGTGAAATCCATACTGCAAATCTGCAATGTGTGAATTTAGCCTTAGATTTTCCCTTCTAAACAGAGTACAATGGCTTACTGAAATGAAAACCCTGTGTAGTTTGAGTGAGGCTGCATTAGTTAAAGGGAGTTTGCCACCTCCAAGCTTGGTTTCAAAGTAGGCATACTCCAGGGGTGAATTGGCCATAGACCTTACAGGGAAATTTCCCGGTGGGCCGATGCCCAGGGGGCGGCCTGAGCCCTCTTCACAGCCGGCCAATGGAAGTTTTTGGGGATGTATTTTGTGCTGCTGGCATTATTTTGTGATGGACAGTGGTATTTGGCACTGCTGGGGTGGTAAAATGTGCCACAATATGGTATTTCTGGCCCTGCCTTCCATCAATTTGGACCCACCTACAATATGGGGCCACTTTTAGTATTTTTTCCAGGGCCACTTTAAGTTCCCAGTCCGCCCCTGGCATACTGCCATGTATGCTCTGAAACATAACTGTACCTTTCTTGTGAAAATCCAGTCCTCTTATCCTGAGAAATGTTTCTTTTAATTTTTATGGAAATATGATTTTTGGCGCACCATGGCTGCTCCGTTTGTTGTACCACTGCTCTGCATTAATTTTACCCAGCAGTTACTCAGCACATCCAAGTGCCTAGGTATGTATGCACAGGTGCAAAGTCAAGGGCGCCCACAAAGTGCTGCTGCATCTGTGTTTGCAACAACATTTCCCAGTCATCCGACCATCTATGTTTTTCTTGTTTTTTCTTTCTATAAAGTGATATTACACACTGCTTTTGCAAAATCTTCTTTAGGCGGATCCTTTCCAATAAATACTTTTACAGAAAATGGTACAAAATGCTGCGGATAGGGTTATATTATACGTAGAGCAACTAACACCTCTACCGCCCAGTTCCATACAGTCTCTTCCCAGGCACACCCAGCAGAAAACTAAATTAGTTAGCATAAGGATAAGATAGTACATATATATCCATCACTATTAAAACTTTTCTATGTGACCAAACAGAAGATTATGCCGTTTTTACTAATATGTATTACTAACTTCCCATTCACCTGCCTGCACTGCTACCTAGAAGTAATCCGGTGGTTGAGCAATCCTGTTAATGGCCATAGCGATAAGGAATAAGCATCTACTGATTAAACACAGGACCAGGCGATCAGGCATGTTAAAAAGATACTAAAGATGGAAAAAAATACTTCCCCTTTCCCCAATTCTATTTAGTCCCATGTTATAATTAAAAAAATGTGTGTGTATATATATATATATATATATATATATATATATATATATATATATATACTGTATATATACATACATACTAGTAGGATGACCAGGCTTCGCACGGGTATATTTAGAATATTTGATTTAATGTTTGTGTGTGAGGTTAAAAGATTTCTACAGTGTTCCCTATAACAGTGACTTCTACAGCACCCCTCTCCCTTAATAGTGACCTCCACAACAGCCCACCCTCTTAACTTTTTGACCTCCACAGCAGCCCACTCCCTTAACTTTGACCTTCACAGCAGCCAACCGCCTTTTTAACAGTGACCTCCACAGAACCCTGCCCCTTTACACTGACCAACATAGTGGCCCTCCCCTTAAAAGTGACCTCCACAGTGGCTTACCCCCTTGCCAGTCACCCCACAATGCCCTGCCTCCTTAAAAGTAAACCCCTACAGTGCTACAACCCCTTAACAGTGACCTGGACAGTGGCCTGCACCCTTTACAGTGGCCCTCCACAGTGATGTTCCCCTCAACAGTGATCTCTACAGCAGCCCACCCCGTTAACAGTGACCCCTCCCTCACAGTGGCCTGCCCCCTTAACAGTGACCGCCACAGCATTCCACCCCTTAACAGTGCCCTGCACAGCAGCTCTTCCCCTTACCATTGACCTGCACAGAGCCCCTCCCCTTTAAGTCCCTCCCACTTCACCCTGTCTCCTTAATATAAGACTTCCACAGCACCCTGCCCCCTAACAGTGACCTCTAACAGTGATGAAAAATGGCTGAGTTATTATGGAAACCTGGTGTAAATGTATATATATGTCAAGACTGAAGGACCAGCGAGTTTCTATTAGATAATAAGGGTCATGTGACTGTGTGAATGGCAGTTAGAATGTGAGCGAAGCTGCAAGCTCCTATTGGCTAATATATTTTTTTGGAATACATCAGGAACGGTGCGTCCTAGAGAGCTGAGACCCGGTTTAAAACCTTCCCGGACACCTGATGTACTTGTGTGCCAAATCTTCTTTATATGTCTGGCTGTAAGACAACTGGCTAGAGCAAGAGCCTCCCCCCTACTATGTCTGCAGTAGGACAAAAATTCTCCTTTACTGAATGAGCAGCAGACTATCGGGAAGGAACACTTCCTTCCCAACAATCGGCGGCTCAGTTGGCCTGTGTAAATCCAGCTTAACTGAGTGGGCAAGATTACCGTATCTCTTTTGACCATTCATTTGAAGGTTTATTGTTCCTTTAAAATCCAAAATGCTGAACCTTGTTTTCCCCAAAAGTAGACAAAGGGAGTCATTAAAGGGGCTCTCTGAGGTATGGAAGCTGTGGTCAGGGGCTAGCCACGGTGTAAAAGTTAAAAAAAAGACTCATTCTGAGTCTGGTGCCAAGGTCCTGTTTCCACTGCTTCAGACCCTTCCTGTTCCAGAAATGTAACATGCTATCTCACGTCAGCGCTGTCAGCAGGTCAATGGTATCAGGTGCATCAGGAGTCCATTGAGGTTTTTTTTTACTTTTACACCGTGCCCAGTCCCCTGACCATAACCAGTCTAGGAGAACTTGAATTTACTGACAATTATCTTATGTTTATGTCCTGCACATGCTAAAGGGGCTTTATAGTACTTTAATATTGACAGCCTGTTTTCAGGATGGGCCATCAGTATATGATCGGATCCCTGAAGATCAGCTTTTCTACAGTAGCTGCAGTAGCTCTGGCACCAGAGGGCCAGCACTGCACAGCTCCATCCTTTTCTGTAGTGTTTGTATGTATGACTTATATTCTGTTCTTGCCCCCTAGGTTTGAAGAGCAGGTGCGTGTACGTAATGACTCGGAACATGCTTTTGTGCAACTGAAAAAGGTAATAGTATTACTACTATAGATAGTTAAATCCCATTCTAAACAATATGTTTTCAAGGGGTTAAATAGCACCTATCACCAGACACAGTCCAGGATTAGGAAAAAAAATGCTTTTTTCCAAACACAGCACCATACCTGTCCACGGGTTGTGTTTGGTATTGCAGCTCAACTCCGCTGAGTGGAGTGCATGAGGCTGAGCTGTAATACCATACACAACCTGCAGATAGGTGTGGTGCTGTTTTTGAAAGAAAACAGCCATGTTTTTCTAATCCTGGACAACTTCTGGTTTGAAGGCCAACAGATTACGCATGTTGTATGCAAATACAGGCCTCTCAGCTTTTCTTAGCAGCTGAGAGGGGTCACATAAGGGCCTTTTCCAACTGTCCAAACACTCATTAAACTGTGCACTGCCGCTCTATACATTGCCTATAGGGCTGACACAAACAGACAAGCACTGTGTTTGGCTGTTTCCTTCAAACCCATAGAAATTCAATGGAGTGTCAGGGAGAATGTGTGACCATCGCTCCATTCAAACTCCTCCTTCACTGCAATCAGTCATTGAGAAGAAACAAGGCACTCTGGACCCCCGCTCTTCTGATCGGTGGAGGTCCCACCAATCAAAGATGATCATTGTCTATTGTAGGACAACTGCCTTTATAAAATTTAACATACCAGTTTATTATGTGCAGGTAGGAAATTTAGTATAGAATGTTCTAAAATGTACTGAACATGTATACGAAGTGTGTAGCAGTAAATTTGGAACATTTTGACCATTGATCAAGTGGAGATACAACATGTTATATCGTCAGGCCACTGTTATCATTAGGAGCATCTAGTAAAGTTGCCAACATTAGAGTCAGACCAGTTCTACCAGTCACTGCTAAATGACAAGCCTCTAGTATCCTTTGAAAACTGGTATATAGATGATAGGCTATAGACAGTGATGCCAGAGATGCTGGCATCATGCCATAGTAATGTGTGCTTCATTATACTATACTATACTCTGACTTAAAGGAGTTGTCGCACCTAGAATATTGGTGGCATATCACTAGGATATGCCACCAATATTAGATAGGTGTGAGTGCCACCTCTGGGACCTGCACCTATTCCTAGACCAAAACATCCAAAGTTTGGGATAACGCACCACTCATGCGCTGCCGTCCTCTATTTATTTCCATAGGAGCACCGAAAATAGCTGAGCAGCATGGAAATGAATAGAGAGCACATTGCCAAAGCGCCGCCACTGCTCCATTCACTTCTATAAAACTTTCCCCCTGACAAGAGCATCGGAGCATTTCATGCCCGATGCTCTCCTTTGCCTTGCACTGAATTGCGCAGGGCAAAGGCATATTCAGGAGATCCGGTGACGCCCAGCAGTGTGTTGTTGTAAATAAGAAAGCCCTTGCCCTGCGCCATCCAGTGTTCATGCTCCAATGCTAACATCAGGGGGGCTGCCAGGTTGAAATTCTGGGTATGTCCAGATCTGAACCCAGACAACCCCTTTAAACCAATGCCTCAGATGGATGCCATACACTGGCATCTGTCACCATAAGGTTCCATTGTAAAAGAAAAAATATCTGTTAACATAATGTTTAAAGTTTAAAGTTTTTTTGCTGGATGGAAATGCATAGTATACTACGCTTTTACATTGTTTTTTCCCAACGTTAGATATGGGACAAAAACATGATGTGAACAGCTGCTAAGTGGAAATCGTGAAATGCCATGTACCACATAAATGCCTTCTTGCAACACAACTTTATTTATTTTCTTCACTTATATACCGTTGATATATTCTGCAGAGCTTTATCATCACTCACTGTCCCCAGTGAAGCTTACAATCTAAGGCTAGTTCCATACTAGTGGTAAAGAGATATTCCAGACAAAAAACCACTGCACTATTTCTCAGCGTATTTTCCAGGTTGCCGTCAGATCTCCGCCAGCCTCCATTATAGTCAATAGGCCAGCGGGCATTAAGTTAATGTCTAGCAATGCCGAATCCAGAGGCTTAGGCATGCAGTTACCTGCCAGATCTCTTTACTGCTAGTGTGGAACTAACCTGAGTTTCTATCAGTATGTCTTTGAATTGTGAGAGGAAGGGAGTGAAGGGAGAAGATAGAAACTCCTTGCAGATGTTGTCCTTGGCCAGATTTGAACCTAGTATCCCAGCGTTGCAGTGGTGGCCATGCAGGGATCTGGAGGGACGCGGGTGCCAGGGACTCCATGGAAAATCTCAGACAACCACTTTTAACTATGTACTGTAGACCACATTGGGGGGGGGGGGGTACCATGCTCTATCGAGTACCACACATATGGAGTTATCTTCCCCTCTAAGCATTGCTTCTAAAGCAAAATAGCTCTGTACATACAGCTTCCAACAGACCATGCCATGACAGAAAAAAACTGTATAAAATATTAGGCATATGGTGGTTCCATACTTTTGGGGCCTCATATGGTGGTTCCATTACATATGGGGCCTCATACTTTCAACTACTTTCAATACTAACAACTATAGGTATGTGCATGGATCTCCATTAAAGGGCTTGTCCACTCATTTTCATTTTTTATTTTATCCTCAAGGCCATCAATATCTGATTATTAGGGGTCCCGTAGATCATCTGGTTATTGTGGCGCTGCTTCCCTTGAAGTGAATGGAAGTAGTGCCCGTAGTAACCAGCTCCATCAACTACGCAATAGACAGAGCTGTGTGGTGCCGTTCACAATGGACAAAGCTATGTGGTACTGGTGCCAGAGTTACTCCAGAACAGCTGATCGTGAGACCTGCACCGATCAGATATTGATGGCCTATCCTGTGGATAGACCTTAAACATAAAAGGAGTGCACCACCCCTTTAATCATGAGGATTATTCATGTGAATTACCATTAGTAATGAAAAGACATTGACAAATAATGCTACAGCTAAAGGTTATTATTGCCTACATTGACTGAGCAAATTTCATGATTCTGTTTTCTAGTTTAGAAGTAGGTAGACTATATGTTCATTTGGCACAGCAATACATTACTCATCAAAAAACGTACAAAATATCATCGTGGGGATGATTTCACAAGTATAATTGGTATCATTCTTGTCAAGTTGTGAAATTGGGAAGCTTTCTTAGGTGCAACCTTTATGAGAGGGAAGGCCAAGGGTTGTACTTCTTGGTTCCGTTGTGGATGTGCAATTCGCTTCATAAGTTCCTTAAAGATTGGAACTGATATGGCGATCAGCTGATCACCATGGGTCTACCTTCCAACAGACATTTCCCCTGCAGAGGCCACTGCTGTGAAAATGTAGTATTACATGGCAGCTATTCAGATGTAATACTGGGGATTTCAAGCAAACACTGAAATTTCAGCTTTTGGCCGGACGTATCATGCTCAATTATACCCCAAAAGTTTCACTCACCTGAACAGGGCAGTTTGGATGTCCTCACTGTCCTCTACTAAGCTACAGCTGAAGCCTAAGATACCTGGGTCATCACAGTGGAGTTGCACTGTCATGGTTGACTTGCAGGTCAGCACAGGAAGGTTTCACTGCATCACATAATGATGATAAGATTACGATTGTGTGATAATCATCCAATTATCAGCGACCACAGATAGCCATAAAGGCTTACAATCTAATTATAAAAATAACTAGACTCGGTAGACATTAAAAACTGGAAAAATTGGTGTAGATGATTACAGCAGTGAGTCAGGCTGCAGTTCTCATTTTAAAAAATGGTCGCTGAAAAATAAGAAATGAATTCTGATTGATGGTTATGGTCAAGAGTTCTACTTTCAACAAGTTTTGGTAAAAAGAAAAAAAATCAGAAAATGTGTGGTCGGAAATAAGTCTTAACTTTAACAACCTCAACAATGTTGTGCAGCTCTTGTGTATAAATGAGTGATGTTGCGCCTATTGGAGCGCTTTACTACAATGAGGCAAAGTCATATTAATGCATATAAATTTCTTTCACACATAGGATGTGGACACTTGTAGCTTAGACCGAACCGAACTGCAAGCAAAACTCCAAGAGCTAAGTGGGACCATTGAGTTCATGAAGTCAGTTTATGAACATGTAAGTTATTGGGCACAATGCTACGTGCATATGGATATGTAGGAGAGTGCATGATGGATGAATGGATGAATGGTCCGTCCACACTTAAAGGGGTATTCTGGCATATTGTGGAGAAACCTGAGAGAAGGCTTCAGGGTCTTTACACACAGAGCAGCAGTAGAACACTAATACTACATCCTGGATTTTTTGTCACACTCTTGCTCCCTATATGCATTAAGATTGGGCTTGGCTTCAGCTGCAGCTCAAGTGGGTGGCGGACTAGAGTTCCCTTCAACTAGAGTTCCCTTCATGGATTGCTGACATCTATTTCTCTCTTCCCCCTCAATTCTTCTGGCTGCAGAAGAACAAGTCTTTACCATCTTGTGCATTTCATATTATACCCCCTCAGATTAGTTCCCAGCTCCTACAACACCTTGTGCTGGAACTAAGCATGCTCGACCAGCAAGCTAAAGCTGAACTGTGGGCCGTAATTCCAGACAAGGAGCTATAAACATCACATTGTGTCCCATAAAGTGGTTAGTGATTATGTAGGAAACTACCAAAATGAATTCATTGCATACTGAGGATTTTTACATTGTACTGCATACTTCGAATAGGAGTCAACATTTTTCAACTTCTTCTCCCAATTAGCTACATGAAATTACATTCCTTCTCTCACAAAACTACAGGGGATATGTCACCGAAATTCTTTTCTGCCTTTTCAGTTTAAACCAGATAACGACACATCTCCTTAGTTTCTAATCTGTTTTTATTTTCTGATCAGAGATTTTTTTATTCTATTTCCTGAAGAAGATTGGGGAGGGGGGGCATCTTGTCTGATGTCTTCTTAACAGCATTTAGTGAGCATTTAGGGAATTGCTTTATGGCAGCCCCATGGCCCATAGACACAATGTTAAGGAGGGGACCTCATTGACTTCTTTTGGAGATTTTTCTAGCCATGGTGTGATCTGTGCTGAGGTCAGGAGGGAATAGATAAGCTGCGATATCACTTAATGTGAATGCTGGATCCTGTGTGATCTATACACAAAGGTGATATCTGTCATTCTAATCCTGCCTGTTGTGATAAGCAGGTAACTGCAGTAAAGTGATCTGTACGGACCAAGAAATGGTGTCTATTATTAGGTTTAGTGGCCTGGGAGAAAACTGCAAGATTTTATGTTTTTTGTTTAAATATAAATATTGACATGGAAAATGTTATCTGTTCCACTTAGGAGCTTACAATTAGTATGTAGTGTTGTGTGCACTGGTGTCATCCTTCATTTACTTATTTTCTAAGGAACTAAAAGATGTCATAGAAGAGTCTGGGGATATTTCAGTCATGGTGAATATGTCCCATTCCTGTCCATTAAACCTGGAGAGTGTGGTACAGGAGGTGAAGGAACGGTATGAGAGCATCGTAGCTCGGAGTCGAGATGAGGCACAAGCGCTCTCAAAGATTAAGGTATGTATTGCACATTAACCTTAAAACGTAAGAACTTCGTGCTACATGAGCTGCAGTTTCTGCTTCCCGTCAATAAAAGTTGCTTGTCCAATAACATTCACATGAGTGCCTGCGACTTAGGCTACATTCACACGACCGGATGTGTTTTGCAGTCCGCAAATTGCGGATCCTCAAAACACGGATACCGTGAATGTAGCCCGCCCTATGGCAGGAATGCCTATTCTTGTCCGAATAGGACATGCTGTATCTTTTTTGTGAGGCCACGGAACTTAAGTAAGGATAGTGTACTGTCCGTATCTTTTGCGGCCCCATTGAAATGAATGGGTCCACACGGTCGTCTGAATGCAACCTTATTGTAACCTACTGTTTTCAACCGTAGGAATGGGTCCACATCCATTCCGCAATTTTCCGCATTTCAAAGGGGCCACATCCATAGTTCCGTTCCATGGCCCCGCAGAAAAGATAGAACATGTCCTATTCTTGTTGGCAATTGCAGACAAGAATAGGCATTTCTATCATAGTGCTGGCCATGTGTGGTCCCCAAAATGCAGAATGCACATGGCTGGTATCTGTGATTTGCATATCCGCAAACACTACGGCCGGCTAATTGTAGCCTAAATGTATAGTGTTTTTGTTTCTAACACTGAGTCACTAAGACATGCATGGTTTTATCAGATTCGTATATCAGAGAGAAAACTGTAATGTCTTTCCTTTTTTAGTTACAGCAAGGGGTAAAGCAAGCTGGACGTTATGAGGTAGAGCTGGAGAACAACCGCAGTCACATCACACAGCTCAACAGCAAGATCCAGAGGCTGAGGTCAGAGGTCCTAAGCATCCAGAACCAGGTAATTCCGCTAAGAGTCATGACACATGAACAGCAAGGATGTGAGGTCTCCAAAGAGTCAGGATTCAGGAGCATTTGTACAGTTAAAATAAGGGCACAACTGACACCACATCAAATGCTTATGGAAAACCCCTTCAACTGGTTGCTTTGAGTGTACAGTATGTATATGTCTTCAGCAATTGTAATTGTTTCCATGTAACTAACATATACAGTGCCTTGCGAAAGTATTCGACTCCCTGGAACTTTTCAACCTTTTGCCACATTTCAGGCTTCAAACAAAAAGATATAACATTTTACATTTTTGGTGAAGAATCAACAACAAGTGGGTCACAATTGTGAAGTGGAAGGAAATTTATTGGATCATTTAAACTTTTTTTGTAATAATAAAACTGAAAAGTGTGGCGTGCAAAATTATTCGGCCCCCTTGCATTAATACTTTGTTGCGCCACCTTTTGCTGCGATTACAGATGCAAGTCGCTTGGGGTATGTCTCTATCAGTTTTGTACATCTAGAGACTGAATTTCTTGCCCATTCTTCCTTGCAAAACAGCTCGAGCTCTTTGAGGTTGGATGGAGAGCGTTTGTGAACAGCAGTTTTCAGCTCTTTCCACATATTCTCAATTGGATTCAGGTCTGGACTTTATCTTGGCCATTCTAAGACCTGGATACGTTTATTTTTGAACCATTCCATTGTAGATTTTGCTTTATGTTTGGGATCATTGTCTTGTTGGAAGATAAATCTCCATCCTAGTCTCAGGTCTTTTGCAGACTCCAACAGGTTTTCATCCAGAATGGTCCTGTATTTGGCTCCATCCATCTTCCCATCAATTTTAACCATCTTCCCTGTCCCTGCTGATGAAAAGCAGGCCCAAACCATGATGCTGCCACCACCATCAGTCATTTAGGACAACATTGGATCATTCAGAGATCCTCAATGAACTTCTGGAGTGAGTTTTCTGAACTGAAAGTAAATAGGCCAAATAATTTTGCACGCCCCACTTTTCAGTTTTATTATTACAAAAAAAGTTTAAATGATCCAATAAATTTCGTTCCACTTCACAATTGTGACCCACTTGTTGTTGATTCTTCACCAAAAATGTAAAATGTTATATCTTTTTGCTTGAAGCCTGAAATGTGGCAAAAGGTTGAAAAGTTCCAGGGGGCCGAATACTTTCGCAAGGCACTGTATATAAAAGTGAATTTCTGTCTGTCTGTTCTTTATGCACGGCCAAACGACTGGACCGATCTGCACCAAATGTGGCACACAGGTACATCAGGTGTCCTGGAAGATTTTAGACCGGATTTCAGCTCTCTAGGAAGCACCGTTCCTGAAATATTCCCAAAAAATGTATTAGCCAATAGGAGCTTGCAGCTTCACTCACATTCTAACTGCCATTCACACAGTCACATGACCCTTATTATTCTATAGAAACTTGTGTGTATGTCCTTCAGTCTGGACATACACAGTTACACTAGGTTTCCATAGCAACTCAGCTATTTTTATTCACTGTTAGAGGTTACTCTTAAGGGGGCGTGGTGCTGTAGAGGTCACTGTCAGGGGCGTGGGATGTGGGAGGTCACTTTTAGGGGGCAGGGTGCCATGGATGTCACTGTTAAGAGGCGAGGTGCTATGGATGTCACATTTTAAAGGGGCAGGATGTTGTGGAAGTCTTATATTAAGAGGGTGTGGTACAGTGAGCGTAGTTACTCTTAAAGCGGAGGGGCCCTGTGCAGGTCACTGTTAAGGGGGTAGAATGCTGTGGAGGTCACTGTGAAGGGGGCGAGCCACTGTGAGGGTGGAGGGTGCTGTGGAGGTCAATGTTAAGGAACCGGGACCTGTACCCTGTGGAGGTCACTGTTAAGGGGTAGATTGTTGTGGAGGGTCACTGTAAAGGGTGCAGGCCACTGTGGAGGTCGTGTTAAGGGGGCAAGGTACTGTGGAAGTCAATGTTAAGAGGGCGAGATGCTGTAGAGGTCACTGTTAAGGGGACAGGCACTGTGAAGGTCACTGTTAAGGGGTGAGCTACTGTGCAAGTCACCGTTAAGGGTGTGGGGCACTGTAGAGTTTATTTTTAAGGGGACAGGGCATTGTGGGGTGACTTTTAAGGGGCAACCCACTGTGTAGGTCAGTGTAAAGGGGGAAGGGACCTTTGGAGGTCACTGTTAAGGGGGTGAGGTGCTGTAGATGTCATTATTAAGGGGGCGAGCCTCTGTGGAGATAACTGTTAAGGGGACAGGCTGCTGTGAAGTTCAAAGTTAAAGGGGGGGCTGCTGTGGAGGTCAATGTTTTTAGGCAAAGTGTTGTGAAGGGTCAGTGATAAGGGGACAGGATGCTGTGGAGAACACTGTTATGGGGGCATGGGGCTATGAAGGTCACAGTTAATGGGGTGGTGCACTTTGGAGGTCACTGTTAAAGGGGAGAGCTGCTGTGGAGGTCAAAGTTAAGGGGGTGGGCTGCTGTGGAGGTCACTATTAAGGGGAGCTCACTGTTATAGGGAACACTGTGGATATCTTTTAACCCTTTCAGTACCGGAAGTTTTTTCGGTTATGCGTTTTCCTTTTGCGCTCCCTGCCTTCAAACAGCCATAACTGTTTTATTTTTCAGTTCACATAGCTGTATTAGGGCTTGTTTTTTTTTGCGGGACAAGTTGTACTTACCAATGCCACCATTTAATATTGCATATGGTGTAGTGGGAAGCAGGAAAAAAATTCCAAATCGGGTGAAATTGCAAAAAAACGCTATTCCGCTACAGTTCTACGGGTTTCTTATCTACAACGTTCGATGTTCATTAAAACTGACCAGTTACTTTCATTCTACTGGTCAGTACGAATCCGGCGATACCTAATATGTATAATTTTCCTGCGTTTTGATGTGATAAAATAATTATAAAGTTGGCCTTTTTTTTTTGTCATATCTTGACCCCTATAACTTTTTGGTATTTATGTGTACGGAGCTGTATGGGGGCTCATTTTTTGAGGGGCGATCTGAAGTTTTTATTGATACCATTCTGGGGTGTGTATGACTTTTTGATCACTTTTTATTTAATTTTTTTTTAGAAAAAAAGTGACAAAAAAACAGCGAATCGCCATTTGGACGCTTTTTTCCGCCACACAATTCGCCGTATTGGAATTTTTTTTAATATCTTAAAAGTATGGGCGTTTTCGGTCACTTTGATACCCCTGATGTCTATGTTTATTCTTATTTAGGCATTCTTTTTTTAATTATACGGAAAGGGGGGTGATTTGAACTTTTATATTATATTTATATTTTTATTTTTATATATTTTTTAACATTTTTTTTATTTTTTGCGATTATTTTAAAGCTCAAATATGAGCAAATAGATTGTGTTTTTTATTTTTTCTTTATGAGCAATGAGGGTCTTTTATTGTTGACTTAATGACGCAACTAGATGCCGTGATCACGTGTGATCACGGCATCTAAAGGGCTATGAAGACGCCGCCAATGACGGTAAGTACCCGCAAGTCTCTGCTGTTAGAAACAGCAGAGACTTGCCGGCCATGACGCCGCTGCACGTGCGAGCGGGCGCCATGTGTCCGCATCGCCCCAGCGCCGTACATGTACGCTGGTACTGTAAGGGTTAACCTCACACACAAACACACATTAAATGAAATAGTGGAAATATTACTGTGTGAAGCCGGGTCATTCTGCTAATCTAACATAAAACCACTGAGGCGGATTTAAAAATCCTATTGACGGTGTAAATTTAGACTGTCTAGACCTGTACCAGATTAATCACAAGGGCTCAGACTAGATGATCGATGTGGTGCTGGGACACAGACTTTTGTCTAACTCTATATGAACTATTGGCAAGCTTAGTGTGAGACAGAATCTTATGCCAGAATTGTGGGACAATTTTGGCGCATCTTCAGCCACGTTCCCTTTCTAACAAAGCCACCTTTTTTCTATTATACTAATTCCCTCTGTCCCTCTTTACTCCTTAAAGGTGATGTCTCACTTCAGCAAGTGGCATTTATTATGTAGAGAAAGTTAATACAAAGCACTTACTAATGTATAGTGATTGTCCATATTGTCTCCTTTGCTGGCTGGATTCACTTTTCCATTACATATTATAAACTTTTCTAAACTGAAATTAAGAATTAACTGATGTTTCTAGTGGTTGTAAGTGTCTTTGTACATGGAGCAGTGTACTGCTACATTTAGGGGGTCATTTATTAAGACTGGTGTTTTAGACGCTGGTCTTAATAGCCCCTATATCTGGCAGTGGATCCACCAAAGTTATGAAGAGGCGCCGGCCTCTACATAACTTTGGCGCATCCACCGTCGGTCAAAATCTACGTCAGCTTCCTTGCTGGCTTAAATTTAGACCATTTTCTGTTCCTAACATTGGCATAGAAAATGATAAATGAGACAGGTCTGCCGGAATGTACCCTTCCCCGCCCATGCCACTCCCTCTTTTTTAGACCTGAAGTGAGCGTGGAAAAGTCACAGACTGAGGTGGAAGTGACCTTTGTGCTGCAATCTGCGCCAGAAATACACCAAAAATAGGCTAACTTCTGTTAATAAATGACCCCCTTAGTGTTTGGTTTTGCATGTCAACCATGATAGCATGCAACTGTAATTTATTTCATATTGGTTGGAGGTGCTGGTCTAAATTTGTATAAGGCACCCATAGGGTGCCTGCACACTATACGTATTATGCACATTTCTTCTGCAGGATTTTGTGTAGAAAAACCGCAGCATAGTACAGTACCAGCAAATGTATGAGATGAGACAAATGTCATATACACTATGGGGCACATTTATCAAGCCCACCTGTTTTAGGAGTAAAATTAGACAGGCATATTTCATTTATTAAAAGTCGCACAGCAGTTGATGAATAAGACTAGGCGTATAGCTATTAGTCTGACCTCTGGTGGTTGTTTTTCAGTATGACAGGTTTATATTCACTTAGACTGGTCTAATTTATAGTCGTATCCGTGCAGAGAAAATGCGCTTGTCTCTTGGAAAAGGCGACTTTTAATGCAAAAAATGTGCACTTAGCCACTGGAAACAGATGAAAAGTACGTCAGCCCAGGGCTAGAGTAGAAATTAGACTGTTTTTGCAACAAATTCAGGCGCAAAAAAAAATCTCTCCTACATAAATAGCTCAGAAAAAAAGTAGGAAAAGTTATAAAACTTCTGAATTAGTCTAAAAATGAAAATCGTGAAGACTCAAAAATAGGCACAATTTCAGTAGTAAATGTGACTAAAATATAAGACTGTCTAAAATAGGATTTTTTAGACTAAACACAGGTGCAGACACTTTAGTAAATGTGCCCCTTTACCTCTTTTCTTAGGTGCAGAAATTAACCTGCTGTGTGGATTTTGAAATCTGCAGAATATTAATTGTTGTTGTCTTTTTTGTACAGATTTCACCCTTTTTAATGGAAGGGAGAGATCTGCAGAAAATCCACATCAATTGTGCACCCAAAATGTGGATTTATGTGTGTTTTTGTGCAGTTTTGATACAGATTTCTTACAGATTTTCTGCACACAGATCTGCACCATGTGTAGCATCTTTCTATGTATGCTGAAGGTGGATGCAGGATTTGCAATGCATTAGATCTGGGGGGGGGGGGGGCATCTAGGGGGCACTACCATTAAATGGAAATGACTGTATCTTGGCAAATAAAAATCATTTTAATGGCTGTATAGTACAAATATCCTTAATTTCATGTTTCTACTTTAAATGTACTATTTTCATCGGATAGTCCATCTAAATGAAACTTGTCAAGTCAAATATTCTGTGCAGTCTGCAAGCAACATGTTATAGAGCTGAAGAAGCTGTGCAGATTGATGAAAATATGAGATAACCTGAAAATAGGATAACCTGTATTTTATTGATCTGAATCCTTGTTAAGTCTTTTTTTCCTTAAAGAGGACCTTTCACCACTCCTGACATGCCTGTTTTAATAGCTTCATGCATTCCCAGTGTAATAAGAGTACTGTAGCATCTATTCTTATGCCTTTATGTTATACCATTCCTTTATTATTTGCACTAGAAGTTATGAATGAATTGCTATTATCCTTCAGTAAAGGAGCAGAGGGGAGGTAACAAGCTGGGGGTGTGTACATACACAGACTCACTCTATCCAATCAGTGCTGTCATGTTCAGACTGTGCAGGTACACACCCCCAACTTGTTACCTCCCCTCTGTACCCTTACTGAAGACAAATAGCAATTCATTCATAACTTCTAGTGCAAATAATAAAGGAATGGAACAACATAGAGCCATAAGAATAGATGCTCCAGAATTGTTACTACATGGGGGATGCATGACGCTATTGAAACAGGCATGTCAGGAGTGGTGAAAGGTCCTCTTTAAATCTTCATTTTCTCTTATCTTGGATGACATTTTGAGGCTTTGGAACTGATTACTCAACTTACAGGGTGGGCCATTTATATGGATACACCTAAATAAAATGGGAATGGTTGGTAATATTAACTTCCTGTTTGAGGCGCATTAGTATATGGGAGGGGGGAAACTTTTCAAGATGGGTGGTGATCATGGCGGCCATTTTGAAGTCGGCCATTTTGGATCCAACTTTAATTTTTTCAATGGGAAGAGGGTCATGTGACACATCAAACTTATTGAGACTTTCACAAGAAAAACAATGGTGTGCTTGGTTTTAATGTAACTTTATTATTTCAGGAGTTATTTACAAGTTTCTGACCACTTATAAAATGTGTTCAAAGTGCTGCCCATTGTGTTGGATTGTCAATGCAACCCTCTTCTCCCACTCTTCACATACTGATAGCAACACCACAGAAGTAATGCTAGCACAGGCTTCCAGTATCCGTAGTTTTAGGTGCTGCACATCTCATATCTTCACAGCATAGACAATTGCCTTCAGATGACCCCAAAGATAAAAGTCTAAGGGGGTCAGATCGGGAGACCTTGGGAGCCATTCAACTGGCCCACGACGACCAATCCACTTTCCAGGAAACTGTTCATCTGTTCATGCTCGGACCTGACACCCATAATGTGGTGGTGCATCATCTTTCTGGAAAAACTCAGGGAACGTGCCAGCTTCAATGCATAAAGAGGGAAACACATCATCATGTAGGTGTATCCATATGAATGCCCCACCCTGTACAATGATTTCAACATACAATGGTCGTCCTGGAACCAATTAATATTGTAACTTGAGGGATTAACTTTCTCTACGTGAGGTGAGAAAACCCCTTTAGGTTGTCACTAGTGTTGAGGAATGTTCTTGAAAATTTGATTTGGCTGCTTCACCAAATTTTCCAAAACAATTCACTTTGTGACAAATTACTTCATCACAAAGCGCATTTCTTTGTAAGTAGTGGGTGCAATGACAGGGAACGACGATTGCTCCACCCTCCATCATTGCACCCCTCAGATGCCGCATTCATTGCTGATTGCAACATCTGACATTAATATTAAGGTCTATAATAAAAAAATAAAATCATACTCACCTCATCCATTTGATCATGAAGAGTCCGCTGCCACCATCCTGATTGAAGATCCAGTGAGAAATATCGCACGGCACGTGATGACATCACGTTGCCCAGCATGGTGACGCCATTGCGCACAAAATTTTGCGCGGGATCTTCAGTCAAGATGGCAGCAGTCTCTTCATGCTCAAACGGATAAGGTGAGTATTTTTTTTTTTCTTATCCCATTTCAGGGAAAATCAGTTTGTTACCATGAAGCACGAGGAAATTCAGCTTTACTGCAAATCAAATTTTCGCTGAAATTTGGATCGAAGTCCACTTCGGACACTTCCATTTGCTCAACGCTAGTTGTCAATCCAGACAGTGGCAATTGTAATGACACCTTACCGATCTGTATAAATAATCTCCTAGTCATTGAATTTAACCCTTAATTCAACACGAAGAACCACATTACTGATTGTATCTTAGCTTCTGTCATTTTGGAGATTGGAGGGAGAGGGGGTGTGTACATTGTTACACAACCAGATAACCTTATTCTTATTCATCAGTGTCAGTAAAAGTTAAATTTGCAGCAATCTATCACTAGTTCTTCATGTTTCATTGGGTGTGTAAATTTTATAAAATGGCAATTCAAATTAAAAACTTGCTAAACTAACTAAAGTCAGTGGATAAATATTCATTAAGGGAGGTTTACAATGAGAGGTAGAATAAGTTCAAGTGATACTAGAATTCTAATTATCCGATTTCACATTGGCATATCTAACACACTGGTAAATTGTTCTGGATGTACACAAGCTGTGCTGTCTTGTTGACTGTCTGCTCCAAGCTGTCTGCTAACAAGCTGTTAGTTTATCGTGCACGTAAGGACCACACTGACACTAAGCATGTATCAAAGCAGAACTCATTTGTTACAGGAAGTTAAGCAGTTTTTATATCATCAGAGAGGGTGTTCCTCTACTGAGGCTCATGCCATTGTTTCATTGGCTAAAATACAAAAACAAGAAAAGAGATAACACTTGACATCTGCGCACTGTGTATTATTTTACAAACTTTGGTATATAAACTATGTAAACATCTAAGTGCCAGTGCCATATTGTAATGGCTTCACATTAATATCATAACATCTTCAACAGCCCCCCCTTTTTAAGCTATTTTAATTGGCCGGACGCTGTCCCTAATCTATGTAGGTTCTACAATCTGTCCCATTGTACCTGTTGGTTGTTTCATCACTTTGTAAAAATAACATGACATGGAGTCCAATGATGATTTCTCAATACTGACACATTGCCATTTCAGTGCGTAAAATTGGAGAAACGTGTGTCGGTGGCCAAGACAAAAAGTAATACCTCTGTCCAAGATGCCAACGCAAAGCTTGTGGAAGTACAGGAAGCTCTGCAAAAAACAAAGCAGGAGGTCGCCCGGCAGCTCCGAGAATACCAGGAGCTGATGAATGTCAAACTGGCTCTGGATATTGAGATTGTCACATATAAAAAACTGCTGGAAGGCGAAGAGAACAGGTGGGTGTCCCTTATTCACTATATTATGATAGCAACTGAAGTACATGTACAAATGATCACGATTTGGATTGAACACATAGGCAAAGAGAATGTGTTACATCTGGTTTTGCTGTTGTCTAGGATTAGGGTCCATTCACACATCCGCAAAATGGGTCCACATATATTCAGCTATTTTGCGGAATAGGTACGGACACATTCATTTTCAATGGGGCCGCAAAAGATTCAGACAGCACACTGTGTGCTGTCCGCATCTGCACTTCCGTTACGTGGCCCCACAAAAAATAGAACATGTCCTATTCTTGTCTGCAGCCATGGGCCAAGGAATTTCTATTATAGTGCTGGCCATGTGCGGTCCGCAAAAAGTAGAGCGCACATGACCAGTGTCCGTGTTTTGCAGATCCACAATTTGCGAACCACAAAACAGTTGCGGACGTGTGAATGGACCCTTACAAATACATATCTTCTTTCAAAAACAGAACCATTCCTTTCCACAGGTCATGTGTGGTATTGCAGCTCAGTCCTATTCACCTTACCTGTGCTGACCTGCAATGCCAGACACATCTCATACATAGGTGCGGTGCTGTCTTTGAAAGCAGCCATGTTTCACTCAGGCCTCATGGATATGACCAAATCCATTTTGCAGTCTTCAAATAGGGGATCCTTAAAATATACATGCTATCCGTGCTGCATTCGCATTTTTTTTTCCGACCGATCGACTGTCCACATTTTGCAGACAAGTATAGGACGTTTTATTTTTTTGTGGGATGGGGATGACACATGTTCTTTTCGCATCTGTATGTCCATTCCGCAGAAGCATAGAATATGATTTGAGAAATGTGAATCACGGACTGCTAAAAACTGATATGGTTGTGTGCATGAGGTCCAATACTGGAAAATGCCTCTAAGGGTCTGCTCCAGCTAGGTCTCATGCACACGACCAGATTTTATGTCCGTGTCCAATCCACATTTTTGCAGATCACATACGGACTCATTCATTACTATGGGTTCAAAATAAAAAAGGACAAAAGGACAGCACAACAGAGCTTCAGCCTAAATCTTTCATGAAGAGAGGGAATTCTAGGCTATCTCATACCTCTGTAAGACAATGGAGCCAGCAATGAAGAAAGTGGCCGGTAAGAACAATCCAAAGGTAGTGACTTACACGGAGACATTAAAGAGATTGTGCCACCATAAGAACTTATTCCCTATCTGTCTGATTGGTGGGGATCCAACTGCTAGGACCCCAAAAGATCACAAGGTACATGATCACAGGTGGGGAGGCTCTACTGCAGTCCATACAGTTGAATGGAGTGGCAGTGAGCATGTGTGACTTCCATTCTATCCGACACCTTATTCTTGTCATTGATGGGGGTCCCAGGGATTAGACCCCCACCAATCAGATACTATCCTGTGCATAGAGGATAAGTTGTTATGATGAGGAACATGGCTACTTATGAAGTGAGTTGCTTTGTTTCATACAACTTGAGTCAAATTCAGTGGCAACATATTAATCATGTTAATGTTTCCATGCTGTCCAGACATTTAGCATTTAGCAGTGAACTGCATCTACAGTATGAGTTAGGCCTCATTCACACGTCCGTATAATGTGTCCGCATCCTTTCCGCAATTGCGGACAATTATGCAGATAGGATGCGGATCCTTTCATTTCAATGGGTCCCGAAAAAATGTGGACAGTACACCGTGTGGTGTCCGCATCCGTGTGTCCGTTCCGCATAAAGAAATCCTCCTGTCCTACTTTTCTCCCGAATTGTGGTCCGTAGCACAATGAAAGTCTATGGATCCGCAAAAAATGCGGAAGACATGCGGAAAGGCATCCGCATGTCATCCGTATTTGCGGATTCCGTTCCAGGAGGGGAGAAAAAAAGAGAAAAGGTACAGATGTTATTCATCCTTCCATTTTTTGCGGATCCGCAAAAAATGGATGACATATGGATACATCCTTTCGTTTTTTTTACAGAAAAACGGAACGGATGTCCTGGAAAACCGAAGTTTTTTGCGGAACAACGGATCCGCAAAAAACTGACCGTTTTCCAGGATGTGCACAAATACGGATGTGTGAATGAAGCCTTAACGTGACCACAAAAAACACTACGGTTATCAAGAATTAACTTGTAAAGGGTGATTCCTGCTATTTTGGCTAGAGTAATTGGTGAGAAGTGCATTGTGTTGGAGATCCTCCCTCCACATTTTGTGACTTCTGTACTTTATGGTCCATGAGTTGTTATACAACTTTGTGTTCTCATCCTGCAGTTTTTTGCTCTTGTTTTATATACGCTACTGTGGCGACTAAACATGAAAACTATGGGTGAATCCAAGATGAATTATAATGATGTAGCTGATCTCGCCATAGCCCTCTTGCAAGTTTCACTTCTTATAGAAGTTCTCAGTTTTCTACTGTCAATTTTATTTTGCAGGTTAAAGTCACCTACTGTTGTGAATATTCACCGTGAAACTGGTAAGGACACGATCCTAACTGAATATTGTTAGCGTTTTTTTTTTCTTCCTTTTTTTTCTTTCATCTTTAACTAGGTTCATTAGTTGGGGAGCTGTGGGGTGGGAAAGAGGATCATTTTGGAGAGGTAGGAAGTCATGTGTAATGAGATAATATTTAGAATGAATCATCAGCAGTGTGATAACATATAGATTTATCATATGAGCATCGGACTATTTCTTGCTCTGATGCTCTCCTTTGCCCTGTGTTGAATCACGAAGGGCAAGGTGTTTTTTTTGGAGATCCAGTGACGCACCAGGCTCTACATGGGGAAAGCTAGATGGAGGCTTCCGTCTAGCAGTGAGCCCGGTGACGTCACTGGCACTAATGGGCAGGCTTTAGCCCTGCTCTAGACTGTAAAATGGCTAGGGCAGCGCTAAAGCCTTCGCGATCCAGCGCAGGGCAAGGGATAGCATCGGAGCATATCTGGGGGGCTGCCTGGGTGAAAATGGGGATATGTCAACAACTATTTTAAGTCTTATACTGATTATTTATGTCTACTGTAGAGCAAAACACCCAGTGTTTACTAGGGGGTCCTAAATATTTGATAAATCCATTATAACCACTTAAAGGGATATTTCGGTTATGTGAAGCTTGACTGCCTCCGGAACTCTTATAGAAATTAATGGAGTGACTGCATTCATGCCTAACCGGCCGCTCTGTTCATTTCGGCTGCTCCACAGGGTACTGGATCCCTGTTCTCGTATTTAGTGGGATACCAGTGATAGGAACCCTACCGATCTAATAGTTATCTCCTATTCTGTGGATAGGTGATAACTTCACATAACCGGAATACCCCTTTAAGACCACCTTAATAACGACCCTAAAAAGCAAGGCAGACAAACAAGTAGTATTGGGAAGACAACACCTGGTAGGTCGGTGTTTGCCTGTGACATCATCAGATTTAAGACTTAAGTAACCATCTTGATTTGGTTGGTGCTTTCTAATGGACATGTATGATGTGGGGCACTGTGGATGTGACAGATGAATTACAGGTACACTGTGACCAAGGCATAACTAAAAAAGCAGTCTACAAGTGAGAGTAAAAAATCGAACCTAAAACACATGTATACCACACAATTACAATATGATGTCTCTCTCTACAGAAATGAAAAGACCCAGGTCTTCCTGCTCTCGGACAAGCAGTAGTTCATGGAGTATACACAGCAATATGTCAGATAACTGAGCGACATCTGGATTCTAGCAGACCTCCCTCTGTCACTGCCATCTCTTACTCTACTTGCTATACCACGCCTAGATACCATGCTAGCACTAGTGGTAAATACAATTTTTGAGAAAGCATAACAAATTAGAATAATACAAATCCTACTGTGCCAAAACCACTCAAGTGCAAATGCAAGGTGTACAATTATTTAATGTTTTTATAGCTAATTCTTAATTTTACCCAAATGAATGTATTTTTGTGTCATAATTATATGTATCACTTATCTTTCAATGATAGATGTGAATGGTCTCTAGTTGTCTATATGGTAAAGACATAACAATAGCAATAAGATGGAAATAGGTCAAAATAAGATAAAATCATATTATCAAGTAAATAACTAACAAACAACTTAAAACACAGACTTAGGGTATAAGGGTATATGGTCATGGACATAGTAGTCACAGTCTACATAAGGGTATATGGTCATGGATATGGCAGCCACCAGTCTACATAAGGGTATATAGTCATGGACATAGTAGTCACAGTCTACATAAGGGTATATGGTCATGGATATGGCAGCCACCAGTCTACATAAGGGTATATAGTCATGGACGTAGCAGTCACAGTCTACATAAGGGTATATGGTCATGGACATGGCAGTCACCAGTCTATATAAGGGTATATGGTCATGGACAGGGCAGTCACAGTCTATATAAGGGTATATGGCCATGAACATGAAAGTTACCAATATATATATCAGGATATATGGTCATGGACATAACAGTCACAGTCTGCATAAGGGTATATAGTCATGGACATAACAGTCACCAGTCTACATAAGGGTATATAGTCATGGACATAACAGTCACCAGTCTACATAAGGGTATATAGTCATGGACATGGCAGTCACCAGTCTATATAAGGGTATATGGTCATGGACAGGGCAGTCACCAGTCTATATAAGGGTATATGGTCATGGACAGGGCAGTCACAGTCTATATAAGGGTATATGGCCATGAACATGAAAGTTACCAATATATATATCAGGATATATGGTCATGGACATAACAGTCACAGTCTGCATAAGGGTATATAGTCATGGACAGGGCAGTCACCAGTCTATATAAGGGTATATGGTCATGAACATGAACGTTACAAATACATGTAAGGGTATATAGTCATGGACATAACAGTCACAGTCTGCATAAGGGTATATGGTCATGGACAGGAAAGTCACCAGTCTATATAGGATTATATGGTAATTGGCATGGCAGCCACAAGTCTATAAAGGGAATATGGTCATGACAGCCACCATTTAAAAAAAGTGTATACAGTCATGAGCACGACAGCAAACTCTATAATTGTAAAGGGTCATGGACACTGAAGTTCTGCCATAAAAATTTGGAACATGAAACATGTTCAATCTTTTGTTCTCCCAGGAGTTGAAGAGATTGTTCCAAAATTAAACTTTATCACCTTTCCACAGCATGATGATGTGTTGTATCACTGAGGGTCCAACCATTAGAACCTACACGGATCATGGGTACTATGACCACATATGAAGTGTCTGTTGAAAACGTGCACCGCTTTATTCATCTGTATAGGACTGATGAAGAGAAACTAAGTAGGAAAGGACCGGTAGAGGGTATGCTTGACCACTGCTGGAGGGGGCACAGAAACCTTGCCCTTGTGATAAGTTGAGTAATAAGTTTAAATCTTAGGACAAGCCCTTTAAGCTATTGCCACAACTGTCTGGTACTATCTTGTATTCCATAGTCTGTTTACATGCACACTTCTCTAATCCAGCACTAGGACTATGGGTTGATAGTGGTTGGAGCTGTCAACTATCTCATGTGTATGGCCAGCTTAAAGGGGTTCTCTGGGAATTAAGAAAATAAAAATACTTAAAGGGGTTGTCGTGGGGGGGGGGCTGCCTGGGTGAAATTATGGGTATGTCCGGGTTCAGCCCTGAACCGGGACAATCCCTTTAACTATTACTTTATTATAAATATATTCCTAAATACCTTTCATTAGTTATAATGACTCATTTTGTCTAGGGAGCAATCATTAGGAGAAATAAAATGGCCGCCGTTAGTACACACAGAACCTGTCCTAAGTTACTACAGAACACTTCCTCGTGAACTCCATTCCTACATAGATTCAGCTGAAGATCATATTAAACTGTATTCAGGATCATAATCTCTGACAAGCAGAGCAGAGAGGATGATGAGGCGCTCTTTACCTCAGTGTTGTGAAGTAACTTGTCCTCCTGTGTGATTAGGACAGTTTTTGTGTGTACTAATAGGACGGCAGCCATTTTATTTCTCCTAATGATTGCTCCCTAGGCAAAATGAGCCATTATAACTAATGAAAGGTATTGATATAGCTATATATATATATATATATGATATATATGATAGACCCAATAATGGAGACCGAACGTTTGTACAATCATCACAGTTTGTTGGCAGCACATTGATCCATGTAAACAGGCATGCGTGGCTGGCAAACAATGAAACTAAATGAGGTTGAGTGATCCTAGTAAAGATGGTTCATCCATATATAGTGGTGATGTTTGATATCTATATGTGCGACAAATGAGTCGGTGATGATCAGGAATGAACAGCCCATGTAAAAGGGCCCTAATTGGTTATCTGACTACATAAAAGGGATTGTCCAGATTCAGGAGTAAACCAGACACTGTTCGTGGGGGATGTGAAATAAATAGACCAATGCTTATCTAGCAGATTCTGCACCACGGTCCTCCTGGCCAGGCTCTGTTAACCCGGCAGCAGCGGTGAAGTCAGGTTGGCAGCACATTGCTGCTGCGGCCAATCACTGGTCTCAGCAGTGCACTGCTTGAGGCCAGTGATTGAGTGCAACAGTCAGGTTTTGTCGGTGTGATGTCATTACTGCACTGGGTGATCGGCGCCGGTGCACCAGAGGAAAAAGAACAATGCCTGGGGATCTGCTACGTATGTAATGGTCTATTCTTCATTTCAGGCACATCACAAGTATTGTCTGGTGCACTCCTGAATCCAGACAGCCCCTTTAAATAGTTTGCAAAGACATCCTGGAGAAAACAAGCAACGTGCCTAGGTGACATGAAGACTGTTTCTTCTGAGATTTGTTCCTTTTCAATAAAAATATAATTGTAGACAATATAACAAAGCTCTTCTGGCATTTAACTGTAATTGAATGTGTGTTATACAATTCATATAGCCTACTAAACACCCTCTAGTGCACACGTTAACTTTCTATAGTAAAACCGTGAAAAATTGTATTCAATATATCTTGAAAATCAAGTGACAACCAATATGACTGTGAGGGTGTCTGCACTTGTAGATATATCTACGGTCTCAAAGCACAGGATATCTACGCAGAGAAAACCCCTTATTAGAACTGACTTTTCAAAAGACAACTCAAAAGAAAAATATTTTACAGATGATTTTTACATTTTTTTACAGTATATTCACATGCAGTCATTTTGTTGCAAAAATTTGTTTCTGCAATAAGTGTGCGACTTGTGAGCATACAAGTATATCGCCTCTCCTGCCAATCATGTATTAAAAGGGTTTTCCTCTGGATAGGTCACCAGTATCTGATCGGTCAGGGTCCGACACCCAGGACCCCTGCCGATTAGCTATTTTGAGAATGCACCAGTGCTGCTATGAGCGCTACGGCCTTCTTAAACCTTACCAAGCACAGTGTTGTACATTGTATAACGGCTGTGCTTGGTATTGCGTTCAGCCCCATTCACTTTAATGGGGCTGAGCTGCTCCTAGGCCACGTGACACATGACCGTTTCATCACTCGGGCCTAGGAAAAGCAGAGAGAAGGCCGCAGCGCTGATGCCTTCTCAAACAACTGCTTGGCGGGGTTCCCAGGTGTCGGACTCCCATATACTATATACCTATGAACTATCCAAAGGTTGGGTCATCAGTATAAAAATCTTGGAAAACCCCTTAATTAGAATGTGACCCATGCATGACACTAAACTGGTGTAGAACTGCAGCCACGACAATTGTTGCCACCACCACCCCCTGATGCAGTAGCATTTCTCCAAAACCCATGTCTAGTGAGGCAGAGGTGGTACACTTTAAAGGGGTTTTCCGTGATTAATATATTCATGGCCTATTCTCAGAATAGGTCATTGATATCTGATCGATGGAGGTCCAACTCCTGGCACCCCTGCTGATCAGCTGGTTCCTGTAACTGCTGTGGGCTCCTCCCAGGCCAGTGACGTCACGTCATATGACCTAGTTTCAGCTCAGTCCCATTCAAGTGAATAGTTCTGGGCTGCTATACCAAGCACAGCCGCTATACAATGTACAGATCTGTGCTTTGTAAGCTGTGAGGAGGCTGCAGCACTCTCTGGAGAGCCACATCCTGATCGGCAGCAGTGCCAGGTGTCCGACCACCACCGATCAGATATTGATGACCTATCCTGAGAATAAGCCATGAATATATAAATCCTGGAAAAATCCTTTAAGAACAGGTGATCGACATCGATTGTTAAACATGTTTTACTAAGTGTACTATAGAAATATTGGTGACTTTTTAGCAAGAATTTTAGAATAACACATACATTTATTTGCAATGGCATACAGGCTCCTCTTCTCCGTTATCTGATATAGAGGTTTACATGCAGGAAAGGTGAGGTGTACAGTGAAAAGTATTCCCAGATTAACATGATGCTACAGACTGCTCTTTTGTTACATTCCTTCTATAAGTGCTTTCTACTACTAATGTACTTTATACATTGCACTGTTACTTGTAACCGATTTATATGGAAATTTGATGTTTTATGTATTGATCTGCTGAATGCTAATTGTATTACTGTACATGCTTTGGACATAATAAAGGATCATACCAGCCATATTTCCTTTGTCAGTAGACATACATAATTGCTTTGTAGTGCAGGATTAATGTAACATCATTCTCATGTCTCATACAACCTGTAATTTGAGTTATTTATGAGCCTGAGAATCTAAATTGTAGGTATAGACCCTAAGGGGTTAACCTGTTTCTTCATATTCTAGACATTGTTATGACAAATTAAAATTCAGCAAATGATTAGAAATTTATCACCCTGTCACTCAATACATGCACGTTTCATTCATGACTGTAAGTATCTCTTCTTAATGGGAGCCTGTCAACACCCGCAAGCGCTACTAAGTGCAGTTCTCAGGCGTAGTGCTGCTTTAATCGATATGTGGATACTTCCACCATTCCTTCGCTGTGCCATCGCAAACCACCCTTGGAATATACTGACAGGACTCCTAAGCTTGTGCTCATAATGGAGAGGACTGCAAGCTCAAGGGTCATGTCAATGTATTGCATGGGTATCACAGTGCGGTTCACTGTGACAGTTGTGGCCGTGTAGGCTGGTTGCAGCCCTTTGTTTCATGTATAGCCTGGCTGTGGTTGCTGCTTCTGTTCCTGTCCTGTGTATGTCCTGCCTTCGTGAGAGGGCTCCTGGGTTAACTTGAGGGAGGACATCTAGTCTGTGTGCAGCTCTGCCTGTGACCGCCCTGCTTACGTTCCGCATGGGGTCCAGGCATCTGCTTGTGTGCTGGTTCCCTTTTGTCTTGTCTGATCCATCTCCTGTTTGTTGGGGTTTCAGTCCTTCAGTTGTCTGTTCCGCTGATGCTTGCATCTTTGCAGGTGGGGGCCAGGTGTACCGGGACCATCCTGGAGGTGCGAGCAGTGAGCCCTCGGCCAAGTTCATCCCCACCACCAGGGGTTCTGTGAAGAATGAGGGTCACTGGCTCTCACCCTCTGGGGTTTGCCTCTAGTCTACCGGTGCACTTGGTTCAGTGGTATTGCTACCACCATTGCCTAACCTGCTTATTCTTTACTCTTATGTTCATTTATTAAATGTGTAATAAAGTACTCTGTTGGTTTTCTGTTCTGTGATTCTGTCTTGTCCTGTCTACAAGACGTTCCAGAGGTCTACCTTGTCCTCTGGAAAGTGACAAGGGGTGTTTTGCGGTATCAATATATAAATTAGCGACCCAGAGTCAGGGACAGCAGAACTATGCATGCGGACTGCACTTGAAGGGGATAACCAGCCTTTATCCTCAGGATAAGCCATCACTAGCTGATCAGTGGGGTCTAACATCCTGCGTCCTTTCAGATCAGTTGTTTGGCTGTAGCTCCATCTCTAGAACTGTAGAGCCTCGTCAACCTTGTAGTGGATGAAGTCTGTTGGTCTGATTGACTTCAATGGGATCAGTGCTTTAGTAACGAGAACTCTCCAGTGCAAGGATGACAGGGCAACAGTGTGTGTTTCCTGCACCAACTTCCGATGACTGAGCTACATGCGAACAGGTGATACAAAGGGGGTTGTGGGGTGTTGGACCCTACCGACTGCCCCCCTTTCCCCGCCCCGATCAGCTAGTGATGGCCTATTCTGAGGACTGGCTATCACTTAATAAAGACAGGACAACACCTTTAATAGTGTTTGTGGGTGTAGACAGACAGCCTTTAAGAAGGGATATTACTGTCATGAAGGAAACTATCATGCATGTGTTAAAGAACTCCCGCAAAAAATTTTATTCCATGTTCTGCTAGAAATGTACATGATGTAATCTGTAGTGAATGTCATTTTCTTACTAGTGGCTGTATTTTTGAGTTATATCTCCCTGATGTTTCTCATCTGTGTCATGTGACTAGGAATCAGACCCACCAGGAAGTCTAATTCTCTATGCATTCCTATGGGAGCCTCACTTTCAGTCTCATAGGAATGCATAGAGCAGTAACTGGCTTCCTGTCCTGGGTCAGTTGGAGGTCATGGAGTTGGTCACATGACACAGCTACAATTAGAAGAGAGGGGATAACTCTCAATTAGAGTATCTGATAAGAAGATTGCATTCACTACAGATTATATGCACATGCACCTTTCTAACAGGTCAGAGAATAAAAAAAATTGCGAGAGTTCTACTTTAAGTGACAGGGCGAACATCCTCAAGATAGGCCATCACTTAATAAAAGGAAGACAACTTTTTTTTTTTAACAATTAAAATTAAACTATTATTTCTTGAATGTGCACCTTCAAAAAATGAAAAGGGTTCCACCCAATTTTTTTTGCCCTGGAGCCTCCATCAATATTTATCTGGCATTACAGCTTCATAGTCTAGTATATGAAAAACTAAAGAGGCGGTAAACTGCCTGAAGTAATAGACGGCATAAAACACAAGTTATGATGTCTACACTGTCAGGGTGTGCAGCGGTCCATTTGCTACTTCAATAGGAGAAGGTGTTGTAATGATATATAGTCAAATATTGCTTCGGGGCACAAACATTCTAGTTCATGTATTGCAGTTGTAGAAGGATAGTAAAACAGCCTGTTCTCCTTCCTGGGCATTTATGTATCCTTCAACCATGTCACTGTTTTGCACAGCACACAGCCTGTAGAAATTCTCCAGGTACCTGCACATGTTGTGGATCACGTGTGGTTTTTCCACGCAAATTTTCTTGAAGAAAAACGGCAGCGTAATACAGTACCAGCAAAGTGAATAAGATTAGACAAATCTCATGTACAATTTGATTTTCTCTTCCGTGTGGAAATTGACCTACTGTGTGGATTTTTAAATCTGCAGCACGTCGATTGTTTGTGTCATTCCCGCACCCAGGGGCGTAGCTATAAGGGAAGCGGCTGCTTTGGGGACCAAAATCAGAAGTGGCCCACCCAGGAGGAGGACTAAAATATTTTATTATCAGGATCCCTTCAACAGTATTGTTCAGTGACATTATATACAGAGACACTGCAAGAAACGGACAAAGCGGCTGCTTGGCCTCGTCTGAGAGCGATCTTGACTAGCCTCAGGAGTGGGGGTTACATGGAAGGATGGGTTTGCGAAGAAGTTGCTGGGGGAGGATGGGGGGCATTCAAAAATTTGCTGTGGGGCCCAGATTTTCTGAGCAGTCATTTGCTATGTTGAAAGGGACAAGGAAGCAGAGACCAGTAGGAAACCAATAAGCGTTGGAACAGGAAAGCATTGAAACAAGGGCACCAAGGGATTGGTAAAGGGAGCTTTAAAGAATTTATTATTTTAGACCGTTCGGACTCTAAATCTTAAAAAATGAATAGCATGGACACTCTGAACAGTTCACAAACACACATTTAAGCAAAATTCTTATCAGCTTCATTAGAATTTAGATTACTTAAAGGGGTTCCCCGGGCTTTTAATATTGATGACTTATGCTTAGGATAGGTGATCAATAACAGATTGGTGGGGGTTCAACACCCGCACCAATCAGCTGTATGAGGTGATGGTGCATGCGGTGTGCACGTACCGTCTCTCTTTCTGCTGCTACTATGTCTATGGCAAAGCAGCAGCAGAGCAGGAGGAGGGAAGGGAGATGGCATGTGCACACTGGGCGTACCGTCACCTCATACAGCTGATCGGTGGGGGTGCTTGGTGTCGAACTCCCGCCGATCTGTGTATTGATGACCTATCCTGAGCATAGGTCATCAATATTAAAAGCTTGGAGAACTCCTTTAGGGCTCTTTCACATGAGCAGATGCCGTCCATGGAATCCGCTGCGTGACAGAGAGCCAAGCCCCCGTTCAGGACAGCAGAGACATGGAGCATTAACATGATTTATAATACTCTGTGCCTCTCTGTGGCATTTTTACTACAAAATCACAGTGAGATAAAGTTGTCACTGTGATTTTGTAGTAAAAAGGTCACAGAGAGGCACGAAGCATTATTAATCATGTTAACGCTCATTGTCTCTGCTGTCCTGAACGGGGCTTGGCTCTCTGTCACACAGCGGATACCTTGGACGGAATGAAAGAGCCCTTAACCTTCCATGAGGAATAACACTACTTTTGTCCACTTGCATTTTTTGCAGTTTTCCTCTGTGTTTTTCCTTAATGTCCAGTTTGAAATGGGTAGAGAGACGAATTGCCCTCCAACGCTTCCTAACTTTCTCTTATTCACTCAGAAGCAGCCCCAAGATCACGGTGGTCATTACAGAGAAGTACTGACCTGTATGGTTGTGAATAAAGCACTCAGGAAGTTTATATTTTAGCTCACGTACCCCTGTTCACTTCTTCCCCCTCTCTATAGACTTGCATTTGTAATATGATCCTCCTGTGGAGTTTCTCCCATCTAGCACAGGATTAAGGCATTTTTTAAAGTGAAAAGTAATTAGCGGGAGGAGGGGGGAAGGGTAAACAGCTGATAATTTGAGAACTACATATAAATAGACATTTTACAAAGTTTCATATGGTCATTTGTACTATTGATTTATGAAAAGCTGTGTGAAAAGTTAGTGACTATTTAAAGAGTGTTTATGAGCTGTCAGGGAATTAGAGATAAGGGATACACTTCGAGCCATCAGAGCAGATTTCACTGCGAAGGAGAAGTAAAAATCTGCAGATGCACTGAAAATGAAAGCAGTAGAATACAAGCTGCTGAAAATGTTTAATAAAGACCATCTGGATAGGTCATCAGTATCCAATCGGTGGGGATCTGACGCCCGGGCCCCGGTAATCAGCTGTTTGAGAATGCACTAGAGCGCAGAGTAGCACCACAGCATTCTCTTAGCTCACCAAGTACAGTGCTGTACATTGCATAGTGGCTGTGCTTGGTATCACAGCTGCTCCTAGGCCTAGGCAAGGCTGTGAGAAGGCTGCGGCGCTAGTGCCAATGACTTTTCAAACAGCTGATGTGGGGGTCCCAGGTGTTGTTCCCCCCGCTGATCAGATACTGATGACCTATCCTGTAGATGAAGTAGATCAGTTAAAATATTTAGGAAAACCCCCTTTAAAGGGGTATTCCAGTAAAGTAACTTAATTTTTGAAAAACTGCATTAAGGCTACAAGCTGTGACCCAACCAAAACCCATACCTATACATATAACCAGAGCTTCATTTTACCTTGTAATCCATTTGTCTAGCTCCTGTGTGAGCCTGCAACACACTGAGTATCATGGCTCCTGATCTTCCTTCACAAAACTACAATCCCCACAATGCCTAGCTTGCTGTGAGTTTTTGCTTGTTTATGAGTGTTGATGATTATTGATTGGCTGCTTAATATTCCAGTACAGTCATGCCCCCTCTACTCTACACACTGAGCATGCTCGACCTTACAAAGGCTCAGAACTACAGGTCAATGCCATGGTAATTTATGAGGAAACACAGTGGATAGCAGTGGGAGAAAACATCTTTTATAATATGTGAAATTTACATTATATTAAGTAATGATTGATGATCAATTAGTCTAAAATATATAAGTAATATATAAGTAATAAGTTATATTTATGGTAACCGTAATACCCCTTTAATGCTTTCTGGTTGCTCAGTATTTGGCTATTCCTCTGGTGCAGCCCTAAACACGTCTTATCTGCTTGCTTTATGGAGACTGTATGGGGGCAGACACGGCAGTCGATATCCCAGTGCTATTCGGAAGATCCTGTATTCGCAGTAAACAGAGCTGTTGCTACGTAGTGTAGAGCGAGTGGATGAGTCACATTCTTTGGCTATCAGGTAATGCCACCTGCATGAGAAGAAGAAGCAGCACGTCCCTCTAAAGCTCAGCTCTGGGGGAGTGGCAGCAATGCAAAGTGCGAGGTTCTGGAACACTGGGAACTTGCCGCATTCTGCCTACCTTGCTGACTGATGATCCTTAGCAGCCAATAGAAAGAAGACAAGTGTAATGTATTCATGTTGCTCCAGGCATGGGAGACAAAGTGCAAAGATACATGCCTGCCTGACAGCAAACAGAAGGCGTACCTTCTGGAATACGGCAACCTAGTGCTACGACCACACCCAAAGTTACACAGATCACACGAGAGTGCGCCACCTCCTGGACAAAAGAGAGCTATGCATATATATGTTAGAGAGAATAATCCATCTGAACACCTAATTTCCCAGTTATAGTACAGTATTTTATTCCCATTTCAATTGTGCAGACATTTACAATGATCCCATATGTATATACAGGTCGCACTGTAAAATGCAGAACTACTAATTGCCACAATTTTGCATTATATTGCACAAATTTTCAGCCCATTTCCAAAACGGTCTTTCATAGTCATGACAAGAGGCGTCTCTTTCTCTGGAGGGCCCACATGTCCTTGCAGACAGCCCATTGGTTTCAGTGACCACCATGTATTGGTGCTGCAGGTGAACTGAACGGTCTGGTTTCTATAACTTATTTTAGGGTGTACCCTCTAACAAAGTGGACAATCCCTTTAATTATCAAGAACTATGCAGGATCCAGTGTGTCATGTTCTGACACAATATAAAAGCCACAACAGAGCGCATAACCAAACAGGGGTGTATCACATTTTTGCAGCTAATTCAGGGTATGTCGACGTGGGTGGATTTTGCATCAAATTTCTGGCAGTGTGCAGAGATTCTGAATAGGAATGAGTTTTCAAGTACTGAATAGGGATGTGTTTTCAAGTGCGGAGTACAAGGTTCGGGTTATCTAAGAATTCCGTTATGGAATCCGCTACCACGGACCATAACTTATAGTCCGTGGTAGCGGAATCCATAACGAAATTCTTAGATAACCTGAACCATGTACGCCAAACTTGAAAACACAAGTTCGCTCAACACTAATTCTAAAGGCGAAATTTGTGCCGAATCTACAAAAAAATCTGAAGGAGTTAGACCAGTTCCAGATGATCGTGTTCACTGCGTGAAAAACACTCTCCGTGTGAACTCCACTCCTGTGACCAGACCACACAGCATTAGGGCCCATGCACACGAACGTGTGCTGTCAGTGCCTGTGCTGTGGACCGCAAATTGCAGTCCACAATGCACGGGCACTGACTGTGGGGCCGCCGCATTCGGATCGTGAACCCATTAACTTGAATGGGGTCCGCGATCTGCATCCGACAGTCCGCACCGCAAAAAAGTAGGGCATGCACTACTTTTTTGCGGTGTGGAGGCACGGCCAGAAACACCACGGAAGCACACTGTAGTGCTTCCGTGGTGTTCCGATCCGTGCCTCTGCTCCGCATCTCCGTGATTGCGGACCCATTGAAGCGAATGGGTCCGCGATCCGTGATGCAGGCTGCACACGGATCGCAGACACCAGCCGTGTGCATGAGCCCTTATAATGATTTATAATGCCGTGTGTCTCTGCCTGACCTCAGCTGTAATCCTTTACACTCACACAATGCTGTCAGTACAAGTCATTACAGTTGAGGTCGGCAGAGACACACAGCATTACAAATCATTATAATGCTGTGTGGTCCGGTCACTTCGGGAAGTTCACGCTTTCACACGGAGTGTGTTTTCTCGCAGTGAACACGCGTGTATAAAACTGGCTTTACAAGTAGATTTGTCACATATTTCGTTATAGATGATTTGCTGCTGATTTTACTCTATTGCGAAGGGTGAAATTTTATCTGGCGATCTGCAGTGTAAATTGCTACCCTGTAGATTTAAAATCCACGTCACAGGTCAATTTTCTCTGCAGATTTTTTCTGCTTTGGAGATTTTTTTTTGCCATAGAAACAGTAGCATATCATAGTAGGATGAGATTTCATGCCATCTCATCCACTTTGCTACTACTGTAATAAGCTGTGGATTTTCCACCTGTAATTCCATGACAGAAAATCTGCCACATATTGGCACCTGCTGGACACACCTTAAAGGGGGTTAGGCCACAAAAAAAGTATTTAGCACCTATCCATAGGATAGGTGACACATTATGAATGGCTAGGGACCACTGCGACCACCAGTGATCCCGACGAATGGAGGACTGCCAAGTCACTTCTCTGAATGCAGAAATAGTGCACATGTAGGCCCACAAATTCACTTAGACAGCACATTGTGAGTCCCATAGAAGTGAATGATGAAATGAAGGTGTCTTTAGGTGGAAGTTGACTGAACTTTCCGAAGAAGGCAGAAGTGCATGACTAATAACTAAAATATTTTGTACTTCTTTATGAGAAGAGCAGAGGACGGCTGTGGACTTCAGCAGTAAGGCGCATTTGTGAACAAACAGCACCCCCTAGAGGAAGAAATGAGATGAAAGATTCCATAGAGGATTACAATGAAAGCTGATGAACTTAGGTTACCAGTGATACAGAAATTACAGAATCGCAGTAACTAACCAGACGCTGATAATAATCTTCACTGATTGCACCAATATAATCTGAAGCACTTTACAATCTGGGAAAGCAATAAACCTTCATGCTGACAAACACTGCAAGGTATGAACACATAATAAGCAGTGGTATACACAGAAGAGAGTGGCCCTATCCAAAGATAAAACTGGGCCCCCTGTTATAGTGCCAGGTGTGGCATCTAGGACTTTAAATGGCCCATGGTCCAATTTCCCACCCATTTGTTTGCTAACAGTTCCTCTGGAGAAAGGAATCCTGCACAGGGTATTGCCACCCACTAGTTACAGGGGTTTTCCAGTATTTTGATAATGATGACCTATCCTCATTAGATGCCATCAATATCAGGTTGGCAGAAGTCCTACACCCTGCACCCACACCAATCTATTGTTTTGCAGTAGTTCTAGTGCCAGATCCACACAGCGCCATCCATTGAGTGGTGGACGAGGCTGATTACTGCAGCATTCACTTCAGTGTGAGCAAAGCTGTAGTAACCAGCTCCATCCACAACAGTACAGCTGATCGGCGGGTTGCATGGTTTCTGACCCTCGTCAATTTGATATTGATGGCTTATCCTAAGGATAGGCCATCAATATCAAAATAATGGAAAACCCCTTTAAGAAGGTTGATAAGGCCTTCCTTCACCATAACTCTCAAAGCATCACACTGACCGCTTCAATGGTGTCTGCAGCGACCCGCCTGAGAGTGCTATGAGGAGAAAAGGAGTGGTAAGGGTGGTACAGATAGGAAAAGTAGTGGTTCACAGGAGCTGTCTTTACTCTAGGACTTCCTAGGGTCCTGCAGTGAATGGAGGATGCACCTTTCATCCCTTTGGGCACATCCTTGGCCTTTTGGGGACTCCTGCCTGGTAGTAGTTGGTGTGTGCTTGATGGTGAATGGTTGGCAGGGTGAAAGAAAATGTAATGGAGATGAAAGGCAGTTTAGGCAGTTCACAAACAAAGATATTGATAGCATTCAGTTCAGACTCTCCAGCGTAGATGCACAATCTTTCCAAGGCTGAATATGGAAAACCAAACTGCAAGATGGCTGACTTTGAGTCTCTTTATTAACTCAAAACAACTTTCCCATTTAGGGGTGGACTGGGAAATTAAAGTGGCCCTGGAAAAAAACCTAAAAGTGGCCCAGGAAAAAAAAATGTCCCCATGCTGTAAGCAGGTCCAAGTTGACAGTAGACAAGGCAGGACAAGTAGGCAGGGACAATACAAATAAACAGGGACAACTGAAGTAGGCAGGCCTGCGATACCATATGCAGCACAAAATACCACCCCAGCAGAACCAAATACCCCGGTGAAGCACAAAATACTGCCATCCTGCCTCAACTGTATTAGCATCCTGAGGGCAGTGATACAGTTAAGAGGGCACATGTGACCGTTGGCCAGGTGTATTAATTGATGCTCCCAGCATAAATCAAAATAAATTAATGTTGAGAGCATCAGATCATTAGATACCTGGCCATCGGCCGTGAGGGAGCTCAGGCAGGCCCATGGGCATGAGCCCACACTGTTCCAGTAGACCAAAGCGGTGCACAATCATTATGTACTGCAGTTCCCACAGCGAAGTGTAGATCCACCAACGGATAGCTAATCTGTTGTAAAAGTGTGGTGGGCACCAAAGAAATATATCCTTTCCACTAACAGTAAGGCCTGTCACCATAAACGAGTGATTGCACTTAATGTCTGTCCTTTGCACCAGGCCTTTAAATTGTCCTTCAACAATCTGAATATTCTGTACTTCTTTCCTTCTAAAAGGATGGAGGATCTTTGGAGTAGGCCTCACACTGCTCAGGCAACATGCAGCTCTTCACTCTCTGTCTGCTTGAGCTACACTCCACCACCTGTCCCTCAGAGGGGGCTCCCTTCCTCTTTCTGAGTAGGGAACAATAAATTAAATAACACTACCATGTCCCACTCTACCAAAAAGAAATAAAGGGATTGTCTCACTTCAGCAAATGGCATTTATCATGAAGAGAAAGCTAGTACAAACCACCTGCTAATGTATTGTTATTATCCACATTGCTTCCTCTACTGGCTGGATTCTTTTTTCCATCACATTATGCACTGCTTGTTTCCATGGTCACGACCACCCTGCAATCCAGTAGAAGTGGCCGTGCTCGCACACTATAGGAAAAAGTGACGGCCTATGCTTACTCCCTCAGAGCCAGCCACCAGAGAGGCTGGCACCTTTTTTTGTAGTGTCCAAGCATGGCCATCAATGCTAGAGTACAGGGTGGTCGTAACCATGGAAACCATGTATAATGTGATGGGAAAATGAATCAAGCTAGCAAGGAAGGCAGTATGGATAATAACAATACATTAGTAAGTGCCTTGCGCATGATAAATACCATTTGCTGTGTGTGACAACCTGTTTAAAGCATAGAAAATACATTAACCCAAACAGCAAATGTTAACCCTTTGCAGTGGTCCTCTGGGACACTACATATGTTTGCCCTTGTTTTCAGAATCTATGTATAGAACGTGTTAAGAAAATATTATGGGACTATTGTATTTTAGGAAAGTGAGCAGCAAAATATGGAAGTACAATAATTTTAAAAGAGGGTGGGTCTCCGGGTGAGGGTCTGAAAGCTCCAAAATACTTTTTTAGTAAAATTCCGAAAACACATTATGGAAATTATTGTCTAAGCAATTGCTTAATGTACTTTGTCTTTCATGTTGAATTTCTGCCTTCTCAATCAGTTGTCTGAAGGGTCCGCGGCTCTGATTGAGCACTGTGGTCTGTCCATAGCTTACACCTGACCATTACTTAGTAGCTGTGGTGCAGGATATTGCAGCTTCATCCTGTACAGTTGAATAGGACAAAGCTTCTGTACCGGCGCCACTAAGTAGACATCATGCAGGTAGGTGGACCAATGTAAACAGTGATTGCGTTCAAAGAGCTGATCAGCAGGTCGGCCTGAGAGTCGAACCCCCACCAATCTGATATTGATGGCCTATACTGAGGACATCATCCATAGCCTATTATTTTCTTTTGGGAGAGCTGTGTTCTTTCTCCAGGAGCCAGTCATCTGGACCAGGAGCTACGTTTAACCTTCAAATACACATTAATTATTCTTCAGACAAGCAGTAGTAGTTGGGTGTGTCGTGGCTATTTGGCATCTTGCTTGTAACTTCTGGTTTGGGGCAAACTGAGACTTGTAGATAAACTACAGGACAACTATCAGGAAGAGCCATGGGGCTCAGATCTGACCTTTGCCATCGTCCTCTCATCTTGTTAATTGCCCACATAAATGTTGTTGGAATTATATCTCACTATTATACTTGAGTCATTAGCTGCAGCACAAAGACTGTACACCCACCACACAGCTATAAAAATGCTGCTTCCACACATAAAGAAGACATGCAGACACACAGCATTTCCCAGAGCAGGCAAAAAATGTAAGAACAGAGCCGGCACACCCTCGCCCCAAGCCATGCGTTCTTATGTCACTATTCATGCTCAGTGCAGCAAGGTGCAGAACACACAGCCTATTTTGGAGTACGTTCATGCACCCATCAGTGGTGGGTACCATTACACTGTGCTCTAACATCAAGACCTGCAGTCTGCCATGCACAATGATGATGCCACAAAAGGGAAAACAGATCTGAGTACAAATCTTCACAGGTCTTAAAGCGTTATTCTCATCTTGGACAATGGGGGCATATCGCTAGGATATGCCCCCATTGTCTTATAGGTGCGGGTCCCACCGCTGGGACCCGCACCTATATCGAGAACGGGGCCCCCAAAGTGAAGGAGGGCGCACTGCGCATGCGCAGCCGCCCTCCATTCATTTCAATGGGGCCGGCGAAAATAGCTGAGCGCTGGCTCGGCTATTTCCGTCGGCTCCATAGAAATGAATGGGAGCGCACCGCGCAAGCGCGGCCCGGCTCCCATTCATTTCTATGAGCGCAGCGGGGAGCTGCGCCTGGTGGTGGCCGGACCCTGGGAAACCCGGGGTCCTCCAGGCGCAGCGCGCCCCGCTCCGTTCTCGATATAGGTGCGGGTCCCAGCAGTGGGACCCGCACCTATAAGACAATGGGGGCATATCCTAGCGATATGCCCCCATTGTCCAAGATGAGAATACCCCTTTAAAGAGGAACTGTCACCGCCCCCAACATGTCTGCTTTAGTAACTACTTGCATTCCCTCATGTAATAACAAGTCTGGAGAATCTGTTCCTATGACTCTATGTTGTAACATCATTCCTGATAGAAGTTTACGGATATAGGTACAGATGGGTGTTACTAGCTGGGTGTGTGTCCCTGCATAGTCTGACACTATGCAAGCAGTGCTGCCAGTGTCAGACTGTGCAGGGACACCTCCTCAGTTGGTAACTCCCTTCTGTGCCTTTATCCATAAACTTCAAGCAGGATTAAGAGTAGAATGGAAGAACATAAGTCATAAGAATACACGCTCATGAATTATTACATGTGGAATGCAAGTACCTAATAAAATGCACATGTCAGGAAAGGGGACAGGTCCCCTTTAAGATGGCCACACAAACATATTTGTTTTCTGTGTCCGTTCCGTTTTTTTTTGCAGACCGGATGTGGAAACATTTATTTCAATGGGTCCGCAAAAAAAACAGAAGTTACTTCATGTGCATTCCGTTTCAGTATTTCCGTTCCGCAAAAATATAGAACATGTCCTATTATTATCCGCATTACGGACAAGAATAGGACTGTTCTACTAGGGGCCAGCTGTTCCGTTCCGCAAAATATGGAATGCAAATGAACATCATACGTTTTTTTTGCGGATACATTTTTTGCGGACCACAAAATACATATGGTCGTGTATGAACCCTAACACCTCTTTCACAGAAGCAAAATTTCTGTCCGAGTGCGATGAGTGAGGCAATTGCATAGCATCCAGATTGATTCTTCAACCATTCATTTTAATGGTTCTGTGCACGTTTTCCACGCTTCGTTTCTGCCTTCAGGAAAAATCGCAGCATTTTCTATATTCTACGTTTTTCACGTAGCTCTGGTTCCATAGAAGTGAATGGGGCTTCAGTGAAAAACGTATTGCATCCGGATGCAATGCGTTTTTTTACTGATGGTTGCTAGGAGATGTAGATTGTTATTCTTCAATTTTTTTTCACGTGTGGTAAAAACGCATGACCTACACGGATGGGATAAAACTGAAACACTTAACGAAGTTGCAGACAAAACTGATTGAATTTGCATGCAAAACCATCAGTTTTTTCCTAAACAGACCCTGAGAGAATCCCTAACGCTCGTGTGAAAGAGGCCTAAAGGTGGGACACGGTGACATCCAAGGACACTGCAGCAGCAGGTCACCGTACATACTAGGAGGGATGGGGCTGATACGTGGACTGAGCATTGCTACAATGTTTACGTTGGTAACAATGTTTATCGTGGGAATACCCTGCTATCCACAGGGAGCACAAGCCTTTCATGGAGATATGCCTTTAAAACGATGTTTATTCTAGAAAATCCCCCCAGGTGACTCACTACGCTGAAGCAGAGGTAATCTTGTGTACAGAAAAGGCCTGATGAAAGAATGGAAGATGAGCACAGGGCGCGGTCAGCGCTGAAAGAAGGAAACGCTCCCCAGCAGGATCAAAGTGCTGCAGACTGTGAGCGTGGGCGTAAGGGGAGGCTAATGTGTCAGCTCTGCAGAGCTACAACAGGGTGTAGACGGTTGTGTACCTCCAGAAACTCCATCATGGTCTTATAGGCAAATACATGGATCATAAGATAAGGAAAATATCAGTTTATTAAAGCATCATCAATCTCTAACATCTGTTTTTTCTGCAGGTACAGATTCACACTTGCAGTTTTTGCGTTTTTTTTTTTTTGCCTTAGCAAACTCCAGGAGAGGATCTGCATCAAAGGAAAAGTATAAGGAAAAGAACGCTCTGGCTTAAGTTTAAGAAAACTGCATCAAAAACTGCAAGTGTGAATGACGCCTACAAATGTTATAGGGCTCATGCACATGAACGTATTTTCTTTCCGTGTCCGTTCCGTTTTTTTTGCGGACCGTATCACGAACCATTCATTTCGATGGGTCAGCAAAAAAAACCTGACCTGCTGAGCGTTTTTGATATCCGTAGCAACCATTTCCACAGTTTTTTTGTGTGGATTTTACCCTTTGCGGTGTAAAAGGTAAGATCAGTGTAAATCCGCATCAAAGTCCGCAAATAACACATGCGAGTTTTGGTGCTGATTTGGTTTGAAAATGCAGAAAAAATCTCACTAAAATCCAAGTGACTGATTAGCTGTGGATTTTCTGCAGCAGAAAATCAGAAGAAAAAAACGCACCAAGTGGAGATTTATCAAAACTGGTGTAAAGTAGAACTGGCTGAGTTGCGCATAGCAACCAATCAGATTTCACCTTTCATTTTCCAAAGCAGCTGTGAAAAATGAAAGGTGGAATCTGATTGGTTGCTATGGGCAACAAAACCAGTTGCCTTCAGATTTTGTTGCAGAAAAGCTGCAGATTAGATGCAGTTTCATTCTTTGCATTAGAAAGGGAAAAATCCACAGTATTAAGGGCTCATTCACACGACCGTATTTTCTTTCTGTTTCCGTTCCGTTTGTGTGAATGACGCCTACAAATGTTGTAGGGCTCATGTACATGAACGCATTTTCTTTCCATGTCCATTTCAGTTTTTTTTGCGGACCGTATGCAGAACCATTCATTTCAATGGGTCCGCGAAAAAAAAAAAAGGAAGGTACTCCGTGTGCATTCCGTTTTGTATGTCCGTTTTTCTGTTCCGCAAAAAAATAGAACATGTCCTATTATTGTCCGCATTACGGACAAGGATAGTACTGTTCTATTAGGGGCCAGCTGTTCCGTTCTGCAAAGTATGGAATGCACACGGATGTCATCCGTGTTTTTTGCGGATCCGTTTTTGCGGATCCGTGTTTTTCATACGATCGTGTGAATGAGCCCTTATTGACATGCTGCAGATTTAAAATCCACACCACACGTCAGTTTCTGCTGTAGATTTTTTCTGCCACGTGTGAGAATTGCTGAAAGTTCATCCACTTTGATTTGCCGCACGAAAATCTGCAAGAGGAAATCCACTGAATGTCAGTCACATTTCCCTGCAGAATAATGTGCATTTCGGTAGCATATCCACAACAAAAAATGCTATTTCTAATTGTAGATTAGATGCGGTTTTGACACAGATCTCAAACTTCCATTGAAAAGGGTGAAATCCATGGCTAAAACTGAAAACATAATTGACATGCTGCAGATTTGGAAATCCGCAATGAAGGTCAATTTCCACACGGAAAAAAATCCACGAAACACAAAGTGTACACGAGATTTGTGTAATCTCCTACACTTTGCTGGTTCTGTACTACTGCGTTTTTTTCCGCAATGTGTGCAGCTGGCCTTAGGGTGTCCACCTACTAGGCCGATTTTGTTGCAGAAATTTCAGAGAGCACCATGAAGCTTCTTCTTTACCTCCAGGAATGCCAGCAGTAGCATGAGCAGGCATGCCCAACCTGCGGCCCTCCAGATGATGCAAAACTACAACTCCCAGCATGCCCGGACAGCCTACAGCTTACAGCACGGCATGGTGGGAGTTGTAGTTTTACAACAGCTGGAGGGCCACAGGTTGAGCATCCCTGCATTAGAGCGACTAGCATCAGGAGGCCATGTATGAGATAAGAAGCTGACATAAGCTTGCTATGTTGCCCACAAACAGCGGATCTGCAATATTGTAAGTGTTTTCTGTCCGTGCCAGCACACACCAAAAAAGAGTGCACATACTACTTTTTTGCAATGAGGATCACAGATGTTTGTGTGCATGAGCCCTAAGGTGGATTTAAAATCTGGGAATGGTGTGGATCTAAAATCTGCACTGCAGGTCAATTTACTCTTAAAGTCACATTCACATTGCTGATACTGTAAAATGCTGCAAACACAAATCCACAGCGGCAATCCTTTTCAGTCTGTAGCTGTTTAAAAAAACCCATGATGGGTAATGGGTGACTCTTCTCTCTTGAATAATTGGCAGACCCTCATGTGGAGCCATACCCCCTCCACGCAGATGTAGCGCAGTCCCACCAGTGACTGAACTGGTCTGGAATTCCATTCACACACTGAATTGAACAGGTTCCCACACGACTGGTGATAAAACAGTCTCCCAGTCTGCACCAGCATTAGCATGAGTCATAAAGCTGAACCTCCACTGTTATTTTCCTAGCTATTACCTTGGATACATAACAAGAAACTCTTCTCTGTGCACGCGGACAATCCCAGTCCATCACTGCCATCCATTAACAATCAAGACGACTGACCAAACCAGTTACCCACCCCGCCTCATTCCATGGATACTGCAGATATCAGCCATACTACACATTCATGCTTGGGGGCACACACAACATACATAGCACGCATATCCAGACTTGCGGTGATCTTCTCTGGGCAGCGTTCTCATGGTGCTTGCATGGCTTGTAGACCTATGTTACATAAGCAATATTACATAAGCAATTTTTAGCAGTCCAAACGCACCACCCTAATAATCAAATCTGACATGTTCTTGTTTTCAGGCTAGATAGGGTTGTTTTTGCAGCTTTATAATAGGTTAAAAATTGGTGCATCAGGTAGATGCCTATAGACTTCAGTAGAGCAGCGGTCAGCAACCTCTGGCACTCCAGCTGTGGTAAAACTACAACTCCCAGCATGCTCCATTCACATGTATGGGAGTTCACAGAACAGCAAAGCAAGAATGCATGCTGGGAGTTGTAGTGTCGGAGGTTGCTGATCCCTGTACTAGACATATTTTCTTCCTTCTGCAGGAGAGCTATTTTGCATCCTTTTCACAGAATCGTTACTTTCCTAGATACATATAAGCATATTTTTTTCTGTGAAAACATTGCAAATTGTAGCTGATTTGTGCCAAATTCATTTCATTACAACTTGACTATTCTCATGCGGTAGAAAATCCATAACATCAATATGAATGATAGCAGGGGCGTAGCTAAAGGCTTATGGGCCCTGGTGCAAGAGTTCAGTTTGGGCCCCCTTCCCTCAGTGCTTTGTGGCCAGGGGCAGGGGAGCACATAGCCTTCGTGTTGCCTGAGGCAAAAATTGAAACGCCCCCAACCCCCCAATTTTTGACCTAACCCCTTACCTCCAGCCAGAGGTGTAACTTCACCAGCATGCACTTTCTATAATACCAGTGTCTTCTTATGTGGCACAAGGGTCTTTGGGCCCCCTCAGGCTCCTGGGCCCGGTAGCAACTGCTACCTCTGCACTCCCTATAACTATGCCACTGAATTATAGTGTTTTCTCAGCAACAAATATGCTATGTATTAATAAACCCATAAACGAAATCCCCTTAAGGCCTCTTTCACCTAAAAAATTTGGAAAATGTTGGGATTCAGTGAAAAAGTAATGGTTTTGCACGCATGTTGTATCAGTTTTGTCTGCTATTGCGTTCTGTGTTTCACTTTTCATGTGCTTGAAGAAAAACTGAAGGATAACACATAGGATCTTCTAGCAACTCATACGGACCGCAAATAGCAATGCATGGGCATTGGGCACTAGCCGTATGCTCACGGTTTGCAGATGTGGACCCTTTCACTTGAATGGGCCCGTTATCCACAAGTTTCAGTATGCATCACGAAAAAATAGAACAAGTGCCAATTTTTTGTGGTGCGGAGGCACAGGTCGAAATCCCACTGAAGCGCTCAGTAGGGCTTCTGTGGAATTCTGCTCCGTGTCTCCACTCCACACAAATAATGCAGATCGTATATAGACTGAAACTACGACCGTGTGACTGGATCTGGGAAACATGCTCCATGTGATGGTCACATTTCCCAGACCGAACAATGCTCCTCTTACCAAACTCACAGCATCATAATGATTTATGATGCTGTTTCCCAGATACAACATGCTTTTGTGAAATTGGCCTTGGGGTGGTATCACACACAGTTTTTTCTTTTGTGGCACTATTTGATACAGGTTTATGACCCAAAGTCATAAGTGGATCCAGCAGGAAGGAGAAGTAGAAGTTCTTCCTTTATATTTTAACTCCTTTCCTAACCACTTCCGATTTTGGCTCAAAAAACTTCATCAAAAAGTGCCACAAAAAACTGTATGTGACACCACTCTGGTATTGTACAGCATGATGACCTACTGGCTGCATTTAGGGCATGCTTGCCAAATCTTTTGGAAGGCTGCTGGAAAAAAGGAAAGACCTCCTAGACGAGTTTGCAAATTTCTCAAGTAGTCCTTCATGTAATGTACCTGAATGTGGTTCTGGGATTCTGAATCATTAGATGCAGCTCTGGCGTCAAAAATGCTTTAGGTGGGGCAGGGTGCAGTACAAAGGGGTGAAGCAACACAAAAATGAGTGGAGCGCCTTACAAAGGGAGTGGGGTGACACTCAAAAGGGGCAGGACAATGGCATGTCCACTCTTCACACCCTAACTGGTCATTTTCCTGTAAGCCAACTTTCAAATGTTGGCAAGTATGATGTAATGTAGGAGTGGACAATGTAACCTATGCTATACAGACGATAGGTTTGTGACCAATCTGACCTCCCTGGGTAGAAGTACCGGGCCACCAAATGAGTGACCAGAGAGCAAAACCTGATCATCAGCACCACTTGCCAGGGTAACCAGAATTTATCTGGTCCTCTTTTAGACAGACATTAAAGGGTTATTCCCATCTTATATTCGCTCGGGTATGCCATTACTTTATGATCAATGGGAGTCCGACTTATGAAATCCCCCTTCAATCCCAAGAATGAAGGGTTGCAGTGCTGTTGTAGTGCTGCACCCCCTTTTATGTCCACCCATCAACCACCTACTACACTAGGGCTGTGGCCCCTTCATTCTCAGGATTGGTAGGGGTCCTGGAGATCAGACCCCACCGATCTTACCCTAGCGGTATGCCATCACTTGACCTTGGAAAGCATGGGTCACCTGGTCCTTTCACAGTTGGCCCCTTACAGGTAAAATCTATCTCACACAATCTCGATGACTGGACCCCTGCCATAACCTACTTGGAGAATTAGATTTTGATGCCAAGACCAATCTTTGAAATGTGCTTGTTAATAAAAAATATATAGGGTTCTACCATCTGTGATGAATACAGAGTAATGCTGTATAACATGTAATTGATCTGATGAAACAATACTGTGAATTTTATAGATCTCCATTATCCGTGAGATCCGAGAGAGGTATAAAACATGAATCATCCATCTTATTGGTAGGACTTGTTCCCATGAACAACGTACTGTGTAGTTCCTGAGATTTTTCAAACAATGATATCATGGTGGAGTCTCCCTCCCATGGTACAACGCTGCTTTCTGCCTGTGTCAGCAACTTTCTGTGTAATTATCTGGGGTGTCCCTGCAAGACGAGGCAGGTTTGATGGGTTGTGTAGGGAATGTGAGGAATACGAGAGTGCTAAGCCTGCTCAGACAAGCTCTGACTGCCAGAACAGGGCAACGGAGCTCCTAAATAAGTTTCCTTTCTTCTCTGCAAACTAGTGTTAGGCCCCTTTCACACGAGCGTGATGGATTGGCTCAGGATGCGCTCAGGGAAACTCGCACCATTTTGCAAGCAAGTTCAGTCAGTTTTGTCTGCAATTGCCTTCAGTTGTTCAGTTTTTTTCCGCGCGGGTGCGAAGCGTTTTGATGCATTTTTCACGCGCGTGATAAAAAACTAAAGGTTTACAAACAACATCTCTTATCAACCATCAGTGAAAAACGCATTGTATCCGCACTTGCTTCAGGATACAATGCGTTTTTCACTGAAGTCCCATTCACTTCTATGGGGCCAGGGCTGTGTGAAAAACGCAGAATATAGGACATGCTGCGATTTTCACGCAACGCAGAACTGATGCGTGAAAAAAACGCTCATGTACACAGACCCATTGAAATGAATGGGTCAGGATTCAGTGCTGGTGCTATGCGTTCACGTCACGCATTGCACCCGCGCGGAATACTCGCTCGTGTAAAAAGGGCCTTAAAGGGATTGTCCAAGTTATTTTTATTGATGACCTATCCTCAGGATAGGTCATCAATATCAGATCGGCGGGGGTTTGACACCTTGCACCCCCACCCAATCAGCTGGTTGAAGAGAAGGTGTGCACCGTGCCAGCGATGTCTTATCTTCATTGTTTACCTGCTCTCTGCAGCAGCGGTGGGGAGCAGGTGTAGTTACACCGAAGGCAACCTATTCGTTCCTATACACTTGTATAGGAACAAGCCATCCCATTGAAATGAATGAATGCAATGTCTGTGCACGTGTGTGACCACTGCTCCATTCACATGGAGGAGCATGGACCCGTTCCCTGTTCTCGTGATTGGTGCTCCCTGTGTGCCCTGTCTAAATGGAGCGGCTGACACGCATGCACATCTGTCACTCCATTCAGCTCTATGGGACTGCTGAAGATAGCCAAGTTCAAACTGGGAAGCAGTTGGACACCCGCTGGTTACACTGAGGGCGATTCATCAGGTGGTGAAAATAAAAATCAAAGCATTTACCCAGAGCAACCAATCAGCTTATTAGAGGGCATTTTTTAAACAGAGGTTGCAATCACATTGGTTGCTATGAACACAGCTCCTCCTTTCCTTTACACCCATTTTGATAAATACCCCCCCCCCCACCGCAACAATTAATTTCTCTATGTCAGTTGCTGCCACCACTGTTAGGCCTCATGCACATGAACATGTGCTGGGTGGGCCCAGCTGTGGACCACAAATTGCGGTCTGCAATGCACTGGCCTCGACCATAGGGCCGCCGCATGCAGACGCGGACCCATTAACTTGAATGGGGTCCGCACCGCAAAAAAGTAGTGCATGTATGGAGGTACAGACAGAAACCGTGCCCCCGTTCCACACCAACTTTCCGAATTGCAGGCCCATTTCAGTGAATGGGTCCGCATCTGTGATGCAGGGTGCACACGGCCGATGCCTGTGTATTGCGGCAACGGACGTATGCATGAGCCCTTAAAGGGATTATCCTACAAAAAGTATTCATTTTTTTTTTTCACTACACCTGCTCACTAGGGGTCCAACCACTGGGGCCAAAAGCAACCAAAAGAACAGAAGGTCCATGAGTCCCTTCTCTGAATTGGATGGTCGTAAACATGTTGGTCTGTGGAACCGATGGAGTGAAGTGAATGGAGTGATGATGAGCTAATTGATGAAGGTCTGGTTTATGCAATTTCTCTGATCAGTTGGTATCACCAGGGGAAGCCGATTCTGTCAACTACAGGGTAAATCTAATATATGGATATATGCCTAGTTGGGATGAGGACGCTGATTAAAATGATACCTGTCTTATGTCTGTCGGTGGTATTGTTGCACAGAAAATATTAAATTACTCTTACCGGTAATTTCTTTTTCCCTTTAACCTCCACGACGGCATGATATGGAGGATGCTCCGCCTCTTTAGGGGCAGGAAACAACTGGATTTGCGCAATAAAAGGGCCTCCTCCACATGGCTACTTCAGTTAATAACCTAGAACTCAGGATGCAATTCACACATTTATTAAACATAGTGCACCAAGAAAAGAAACATATCAGCTCGATATATGACAGGCACCAGAAATGAAAACAGCAAGGATATAATACTATACAAGGGAGGGAAAAAAACCCCATGCCGTCGTGGAGGTTAAAGGGAAAAAGAAATTACCGGTAAGAGTAATTTAATATTTTGTCCCTACACCTCCACGACGGCATGATATGGAGGACTAACAGAGATCAAACATCAGGGGGGGACCACCGTCGACAAGACCTTACGCCCAAAGGAGAGGCCTTGATTGGCTAGTAGATCCAATTTATAATGTTTTAGAAACGTATTTGGTGAGGACCAAGTGGCTGCTTGGCATATGTCCTCTAAGGAAGCCTGGGCTCTCTCTGCCCAAGACGTGGCCATAGCCCTTGTGGAATGGGCTTTTAATTTTAGAGGGGGAGGAAGTCCCTTTTCTGAATAACAAAGAGAGATACAGTCTTTTATCCAGCAGGCAACCGTGGTTTTGCTAGCCGCTTTCCCTTTGTTGGGGCCTTGAAACTGGATGAGCAGCTGGTTTGTTTTTCTGAAGTCTCTAGTTTCTTGAAGATAAAGCAGAACACACTTCCTTACGTCCAACGAAGCGAACTGTTTCTCCTTGTCAGAGGTGGCCTTCCAACACTGTTAGGTAGGGGGGAGCAATGGAGAAAGCATAGATCTCCCCGACCCTTTTTGCCGTGGTAATTGCTAGTAAAAAAGCAGTTTTCAGCGAAAGGTATTTTAAGGATATTGAATCTGGAGGACTGAAAGGAGGAGCCGTCAGACTCGAGAGGACCAGACACAAGTCCCACGGAGGAATGGAGGATCTGGATGAGGGATGAAGCCTGGAAGCCCCCTTGAGAAACCTCTTCACCAGGTTGACTTCCGCCAGTTTGAGGCCCAGAAAAGCACTTAAAGCCGCCACTTGTACTTTTAGGGTACTTACCCTCAGCCCCTTATCTAAACCGGCCTGGAGAAAGTTAAGAATATTTGGGATATGAGGGCCTCCCGCTGGGTCCCAAATGTTGGAGGATGATTTAAGAAAACAGTTCCAAGTCCGCAGATAGATCCTGGATGTGATCTGTTTCCTGCTATGCAGCAGAGTTTCAACTACCTTATCAGAGAGACCTTTACTTAACAGAATTGATCTCTTAGTCTCCAGGCCGTCAGTCTGAGATGGGGGATATCTGGATGAATTACCGGACCCTGATGTAGTAGGTCCTGGATTCTCGGAAGAACCCAGAAATCTCCCTTGGAGGCTGTCATTAGAACCGGGAACATGATCTCCGAGGCCAGAAAGGAGCGATGAGAATTAGATCCGAATTTTCTCTGACTGCTTTGGCGATTACTCTCGAGAGCAGGGAGAAAGGAGGGAAGGCGTAGAGAAGAACCTTTGGCCATTCCTCTGCCAAGGCACCCACCCGAGCTGGAAGATCTAGGCAAGCTAGAGAAAAGAAGGTTTGGACCTTCTTGTTGCTCCTGGAGGCAAAAAGGTCGATGGCTGGAGTTCCCCACTTTGAACAGATCCGCTGGAATATCTTGTCGTTTAGGCTCCACTCCCCCTCCTTCAGACTCTTTCTGCTGAGAAAGTCGGCAATTTCGTTCCTGGATCCTTTTATGTGAACTGCAGAAAGGGAAAGAATGTTTAGTTCTGCCCACCTGAAAATGTTTTCCGCTATCCACGCAAGAGGTCGACTTCTTGTTCCCCCTTGCTTGTTGACGAATGCCACAGCCGTCGTATTGTCGGACAGGACTCTTACATGACGGTGACGCACTTCTGGATGGAAAGATTTCAGGGCTTGCCAGATCGCCGACAACTCTCTTAGATTTGATGAGGCCTGGGAGAAAAAATGAGACCAAATTCCTTGTTTGGAAAGATTGTGGATATGGGCTCCCCAACCAATCTGACTCGCATCTGTCGTAATGACCACTATATTTCACTGCTGCCACTCCACCCCTACAGAAAGATTTCCCGGAGTCGACCACCAACGCAAGGAGATCTTTACACTGAGGGGTACAGACACCTTCTTGTTTAGCGATGATTGGTTTTTGTCCCAAATCTTTAGAAGGAACGACTGGAGTGGTCTGGAGTGCGCTTGAGCCCACTTCACCGCCGGTATAGTTGAAGTCATTAGACCCAGGATTGTCATGATCTCTCTGATGGAGACTAGATTCTTTCAACTGAAATCCCGGATTTTTATTATTAAGTCCTCCTTCTTGGAGATTGGAAGAAACGAGGTCGTCAGTACTGAGTCCAGTAGAATGCCCAAAAAAACACACTTTTGGCTTGGAAGAAGGTTGGACTTTTGAAGGTTTAGAATCCATCCGAGCTTCGACAGGGAGGAGAGAGTGAATTGGATGTCTTTTTGGAGTCTCTGTTCCGAAGGTGCCACGATCAGCAGATCGTCCAGCTAAGGTATTAACAATATGCCCGAGCGGTGAAGGAAGCTTGTCACATCTGCCATGACTTTGGTGAATACTCTCGGCGCGGAACAGAGACCGAAGGGGAGAACCTTGAACTGGAAGTGCTTTAACTTCCCTCTGATCCAAACCGTAAACCTTAGAAACCTCTGGTAGTGGGGATGTATTGGAATATGGTAATAGGCATCGGTGAGATCTATTGATGCCATGAAAGCGCCTTTTTGAAGAAGATTGACTGTCGATTTTATGGTTTCCATTTTGAATTTTATATAGCTGACGTCTTTGTTTAATTCTTTCAGGTTTATAATAGCTCTGAACGAGCCATTTGGTTTTTTTATCAGGAATATCGGGGAGTAAAAGCCGGATTCCCATTCTTCTGGGGGGACAGGTGTTATAGCTTCTTTGAGAAGGAGCAGGCTGACTTGTTCCTCCAGAGCGATTTGATTTGCACCTAGGAGACTTTTGTTTAGCAGGAAACTTTCCCGCGGCGGGCGCCTGAACTCTATTCTGTAGCCGTCCCGAATAACTGAAAAAACCCAGGGGGAGGTTTGAATATTTTCCCAAGCCTGAGAAAAGGCCTTTAGTCTTCCTCCCACTGGGCGCCTGGCGTCACTTAGGCTGCAGTTTGGGATTCCTGTCAGGGTTAAAGAGGAACCCCTTATTTTTGTTTCTGGAGGTTTGCCAGCCACTATTCGCTTTCCTTTTCTGGTCAGGTCTAGCACGTCCCTGGACGCGAAAAATCCTCCGCTGGTGAAAATATTTTGATTCCATAGGGAATCCTTTTTTCTTGTCGGAGGCTTTATCTAAAATGTCATCTAACCCTGATCCAAAAAGTCTTTCCCCTTCACAAGGGACAGAGCACAGTCTGTTCTTTGAGGTAGTATCCCCTGACCAGCTCTTCAACCAAACAGCTCTGTGGGCGGTGTTCACCAGAGCTGTAGATTTTGCAGATAGCCTGACAATATCCGCCGACGCATCGGACAGAAAATTGGCCGCTTGTTTTAAAATAGGTACCGAAGAGAGGATGTCTTCTCTATCTGTCCCCGACTGGAGGTGGTTTTCTAACTGAGTTAACCATAAGGATAAAGTCCTGGCCGTATAGGTCGCTGCAATAGCTGGACGAAAGGTGGCTGATGAAGTCTCCCAAGCCCTTTTTAACGAGGCTTCACACCTCTTGTCCATCGGGTCTTTTAAGAGGCCCATGTGCTCAAAGGGCAATGAGGATTTTTTTGAGATTTTGGCAATTGGGGCATCAACTCTCGGGGTTTTATCCCACAAAGCCTAGTCTTCCTCAGTAAACGGATATTTACGTTTAAATAATTTGGAGATTGTCTGCCTTTTCTCCGGTTCCCTCCATTCGCTTGCAATCATGTTTTTGATATTGGAATGAACCGGGAAAACTCTTCTCTTTTTGTCCCCCAGACCAACAAACAACTGGTCTTGGACTGAAAGGGGTTCTTTAGAATCCTCCAAGTTCATGGTGGTTCTAATATTTTTCAGCAGGGATTCTGTGTCTTCCACAGAGCAAAGCGGCCAACCAGCTGATTCCTCCACGTCTGAGTCCTCAGAGCTAGAGGAGGCTTCCCCTTCATCAGGTTCTGAGTCGGTGTCAAACACATTATGCGGTTTTGAAACGGAGGGACCTGGATTAGCCGCCGCTAATCTAGCTTCCACCATAGCCCCAACTTCTTCCTTTATGACAGAACGAAGGCTTTCTACCAAAGAGGGGGTTTCTTCTGAGACTACTTTAGTAGTGCAGGCTTGACATAGCCATTTTTTAGAGGATGATGGAAGAGATTTCTTGCATACTGCGCATTTCTTTCTTTTGGATGACTCCGTTCCTGACCTTGCCGCTTCCTTGCCCTATAAGGCAAGGGAGGGAGTTTTAGGAATAAATACATTAAATAAAAGGAACGGAGCCACCACCTAGGAGAAAGAACAAACACCACAGTGCTTATAAAGTACAAAGATCCCTCCGGGAGGAGGCTTACCGGGCTGGAGGGCCTGGGAGGATCGGACATCTTCCTGCTGGGGTCCTCAGACATGATGTCTGTGTGCAGGAAGGAGGAGAGGACGCAGACCTGGGCTGAGAAATCGGCGGCGGGCGAGAGCAGAACGCTGCACATGGACTCCGCGTCTGTCAATCTCGAGCCCGCCGCTCTTACAGCCGATACCCGGAAGTGACGCCATAGCCCCAACTTCCGCCGCCGCGACATTAGGCCCGCCCCCACATCCTGCGTCTGGAACGCACAGACGCTCCTCCGGCTCCTCCTCTGCTGGCCACCATGAACACAGGCCGGAATTCAAGCCCGGGGCGACCGGACTCCGCCGGGATTACGCCAAAGGGGTAGGGACTATCACAGGTGAGTCCAGCATCTACCCCCTGCATGACCCTCCAGCCTAGGCTGGGACTACAAACCTAAAGGCCATGCGAACACACGCGCAGCTCCTGCATCTTAAAGGGACAGGAAACAACTGAAGTAGCCATGTGGAGGAGGCCCTTTTATTGCGCAAATCCAGTTGTTTCCTGCCCCTAAAGAGGCGGAGCATCCTCCATATCATGCCGTCGTGGAGGTGTAGGGACAAAAATGAAATTTTAAGATTATGCAAATTAACTATTCAAGCACCAGGATGTGGGCTTATGTGGTTTGAGCACCACTCCAGCGATGCCCTTGGAGCTCCATAATGACGCCCCTCGGTCTTTAGATTGACAGCGCTAGACCGCACTCATGTCCAGAATGGCGCATGCACACAATATCTTTGGCTTCATCCCGACGAACACAGATGTTCTGGACATGAGGGCAGTCTAGTGCTATCAATCTAAAGGCAGAGGGGCGTCATTATGGAGCTCCAGGGAAGTTGGTAGTTCTAAAACCTGGTCCTTGAATAGTTCATTGCAAATTTTAAAAGTTTTTCTCTGCAACGATACCCCCGACAGACATAAGACAGGTATCGTTTTAATCAGCGTCATCAAACCTATCAGGCTATGTGCCTGGTAGGGTTGATCCGGGTGACATAGTCGCCTTAAATGGTGGCCATTCAAATGAGAAGGGTCAATTTTTCTAAAGTGACACTCTGTTCTGGCTCGAAGATGATCCCTGTCATTTACATATATATCCCATAATAGGGCACATAGGTTGTCTTCACGAGACCAGCCCTTTTATGTTTGTAGGCCTTAGGATTATGCTTTCACTGTAACAAATATGTAGTAATTAGTGTTGAGTGAACTTGTGGTTTGAAGTTCGGCGTACAAGGTTCGGGTTATCTAAGAATTCCGTCATGGATTCCGCTACCACAGACCATAACTTATGGTCCGTGTTAGTAGAATCCATAATGGAATTCTTAGATAACCTGAACCTTGTACGCCAAACTTAAAACCACAAGTTCACTCAACACTAATAGTAACATTTGGTGGTTACTTTAAAGTAAAGATGATAGAAACACAGAAGAACGTTGCTCTGAAGACCTGGTCCTCACATACAGAATTACGGTTTCTCTGAACGTTCACTTGCTCTACTGTATTTTTACAGTATCCTCCTGTCTTTTACCAATACCTTTTGTGTTTTGTTAAGTACCATGGAAGTCATGTTTGCCTTGTCCTTGAAATGTTTGTATGCAGACTTCTCCATAATATCCCCGACCCCTGGGGAAAGAGCTTCTATTCTTCTATTCTTTCACGCAGGTGACAGGGCAATAAAAATTGTGCACATGTTTATCTAAGCAAAGTGTGTGAATACGTTGTCAGGTCTGGAAATATGATTTACTGCTGGAACAGCTGATGTTCTGCTGAATGATTTTCAGTTGTCCTTGAACATCCCATGTAAACAGAAAGTCTTACTGACTAATTTAAGGTAAGGTGTGACCTGAAGTGAAAATTGACATCTTCGGGTAGAGGGTGGACAGCATGTAGGCATTGGTACCTAGGCAAAATTGAAAGCTTTTATACAATCACTAAAATGAAACATCATACCCCTCTGACTTTGTGTCAAACACTATATGTTAAACTAATCAAAATTTTTTTGATGTCAAGCTAAAAGCTAAAGATGCGTTGGCGCAGTGCAGGGGCGTAATTGTAAAGTGCGGGACCCTATATCAAACTTTTCAATGTCTCCTCTAAGTATTTACCACTAACCCCTGCTCTCTCCACCAACTGGCAACCAGATATTTGATCTTCTCTCATCAGCCTTGTGAAGCTCGCTCGCCTGTTGCATTGAGCACTTTCACTTTCAGCCAACAGAATGCAAGAGTTCATGATTTCATGGCTATTGTGGTGTGTGGCTCCATTACATGCAAGGTTGTGTGTGGGCTTCTGAGGTCCCACTCCATCTACATGGCCCCAGTGTTCAGCAATGGGTCCATGGGTGGTCCTGGTCTTGATGCCACTCTGGGTTTCCCCTAGGTCAGTGTTCTTCAACTCCAGTCCTCAGGGCCCACCTAACGGTCAGGTTTTCAGGATTTCCTTAGTATTCAGCAGGTGATATAATTAGTTTCAATGTACCAGGACTTACCATACATATTCATTCTGTGGGATGGTCTTAAATCATGACTGCCTGAGGACTGGAGTTGGGGGATACTGCCCTAGGTCATATAGAAGAAATTGCTGGGTAGTGAGCCCTAGTCTACTGCGGTGGGAGCAGACGATGAAGCATCACCGCTCATAAGAGAAGGTGGGACCCACTCTAGTAACCCGGGGCACATACAATCAAAAATGTAAATTCATCAGAAATCTGGGGAGTTGGATTCTGCAATCCATGTTGCCTGGCAGTGTTTGTTGTACACATACTGGGAAACTGGGTGGGATTAGACCATACTAACTTTTGCTATAGGGCCCTATAGGATCAGTGTACACCCCTGAAGACAACTTTGTCCTTTACTACAATTTATAATATAAACCCACTAAAGTATTTAAAAGGGGGCTGTCTCATAGAGCTTCTTTAAAAGAAGCAGGCATAGCCGTTTACTGACCTTATTTGCATTCTGTCCGATTAATAGTCTCCTGAAAACAAGGACTGGCTTGTGGAAAGCCAAATATATATATACAAATGAGTTTATTTGCAAGGATTATCTATTGCTATGAACAAGTAAGAATTCAATGTGCATTTGGCATGGATTCAGTCAGTCTCTGAGCTGAGATAGGCCTCTTTTGCCAGATACCTCAGATATTTCTCATCACACAAATCCTCCTTGCACAACTTTTATTCTCAATTAGTGAATAGTAACCAGGATCAGGGACATTTGGCTACATTTTACTACTGCTTGCCTGGCATTACTTGGGCACTGTTGCCCTCAAGTGTTCATGTGAGGCGTTGCAGTCAACCAAAATTCTTTTGTTGCATTTGAGGTGCACACACAGCCCCAACTTTAACTCTGAAGACACTTCTTAAAAGTTGGCAGCTATGGAGTTATTACACCAGAGATATAACTGTAAGCTCCTGGGATCCAATCTACCATGTGACTATTCCAGATGCCAAGCAAGACTGCTACCTCTGCACCCGCTATAGCTTCACCTATGCCTCTGTATAAAAGATTGTAAGAAACCCCTCATACGTGACTTCTGCTAACTCCCCTATCATTTTGCATTTTCATTCCATATGAAAGTAATGTTAAGAAAGCTTGTAAATCTGTCTCAGAGTTCAAGCCTATTGTATTTTATAATACTGTACTACAAGCGGTGAGTACTTCATTTTCCGTCATTCATAATCACATGGGTCAGTGAGCATAACTCATTGAAAGAAAATAAGCATTGCTTTCACTATATACGATACAGATATAGTAAAAGGTGTGGAGCAGAAACCTAATCCACGGCTGGCAAAGCAGCATCAAACTTAATCCTGTTTGTATAGCCCAACCTCACCTGCAGAACATGCTAAGCCAGTTCTTTAATAATGGAGTCATGCTGCCACCTGGTGGCTAAACGCAAATATAGCGCTGTTTGAGATGTCAAACATCAACTAATGGCAATACGAAGTGCAGACAGGTTGCCCGAACGGAGAAAGCTTTAGGTTTTCCAGGACAATACACAAATTGGCATGCAGTTATGTCTGAAATTTGGTGTGACAATCCTGCCTTTACTTTGGAACAACACACTGCCCCACGGCCTCAACTGATGGTGTGATGATCTGGAGAGCCATTGAATACAATAGTTGGTCATAAATTTGACAAATAGAACATATATGGGACCAGCTTGGATGCCAGCTTTGGCAACTTACGAGAGTGCAAGATCTACAGGCCCAACTGCAAAATCTGTGGGCAAATGTGCCGCACAATACTATACAGAACTTCTATGCCGCCATGCCCAACCGTATCTTATCTTTTATACAGGCTAGAGGTGGCACAACAGGGCACTAGCGCCTCTTTTCAAATCTACAGTTATACTTTTCCTCTAATATTGTAATCATTGTTTCATTCCAACAAGTCCTTCCTGGGGCGTTATTTGTGTACATGGATTGTACCTGTGGAAAGAACAGTGTTTTCAATGTACTTACTGCCAAAACCATAAATTAGACTTTTGTGGTTATCCTAATGTCCTGGTATATAGAGATGTATCTGTATATACAGTATACTGTACATGAATACTACTAAAGCTTGGAAGCCCCCTCCTCCCGTGCAACCCCCACTCTTGTAGCTAGTCACTCTGTCCGTTTCCTATAGTGTCACTATATAACGTCATTGTATAATACTGTTGAGGGGGCCCTGACAAGAAAACCTTTTAATCCTCATCCTGGATGAGCCTCTTCTGAGTTTGGGCCCCAAAGCAGCCGCTTCCCCTATAGCTACGTCCCTGCCCAGCGATGACTCTATATATAGAAATAGCCATATATGGAGTCAGCATGGGACTCCCAAAACAGTGACTTCTTGTATGTATATGGAGTCAGGCAGGGGGCTCCCAAGGGGCTGGCTCCATGTAAGTTAAAGAGTGGATGTGATGCACTGCAAATGAAAGGCAATCAGCCCACTGAGAAAATTTTCCAGTAAGGTACATTGTAAATACGTCCCTGCTAGGAAGTGAGTGAGGAAAGCCACTGTGTTTGACTGCGTTATAACAGGAGTCACTACTAGTCCCATCCTCTGCTCTGGTTCCTCAAGGGCTCACAGCAAAAAATTGCACAAATATACTTATCAATTGAGTCATAATTTGAGAGAATGTACAAAAAAATCTCATGTGGGGAATGTTGTATTAGTATTAGGCAGGATTCACACCAGGGACATAGCTAAAGGCTCATGGGCCCTGGTGCAAGAGTTCAGCTTGGGCCCCCCTTCCCTCAGTGCTTTAAGCCAAGAGGAGCACATAGCCTTTGTGCCATCTGAGGCAAAAATGGAAATTGCAGTTGCCCCCATGTCAAATTCTTGACCTAAACCCTTTAGCTAGAGATGTAGCTTGAAGATTCTGGGTCCCAGTGCTAAATCTATAACAGTTCTCCCAGCATGCACTTTCTCTAATACCAGTGTCTTCTTATGTGACACAAGGGTCTTTGGGCCCCCTCAGGCTCCTGGGCCCGGTAGCGACTGCTACCTTTGCACCCCCTATAGCTACGCCCCTGATTCACAACAGTGCTATTAATTTCTGTTGTTCTGCTCTGCTATAGGAGCAGTACATTGAAAAAATAACAGGAGGTGGCACATAACTAAACAGCACAGAAGAGACCCCATTGACTATAATGATATCAATTCGCTTTCTGCCCAGGAGTCCGCTTTTTTTTTACGGACTTTTTTGTCAGCATGTTGTTGATTAAATCTGTGAAGGAGCCTCTGAACGGAGCCTCCAATGCATATGTGACCCTAGCCCTACTGATGAAACAGATAGCGAACATCAGGGAGAAACAATAAAATGTATATGGTATATTAATATACTGCTTCTATGCATCCTCCATCCAAGTTATACAACAGCTGCCCCATACAATATGACTATATCCAGTAAACACACAGCCAGCACATCCAGACAGTAGGTGTGGGGTTGTAGATGAGGTGGCAAAACATAATAAGGTTGTTATTATGGGTGACTTTCCAGATATGGGCTGAAACCTGTAGATCTCATATAGGAAACAGGTTCTTGCCAATAACTAAAGACAATTACCTTTTCCAACTGGTTTAGGACCCAACTAGAGGGACGGCCATACTGGACTTAGTATTAACCAATAGACCTGACAGAACAACAGATGTGCGGGTTGGGGGACACCTGGGAAATAGTGACCATAAAGTAATAACCTTCCAATTGTCATACAAAAGAGTGTTTCTTCAGGGAGGAACAAAAGCACTGAATTCTAAAAAGCATAATTTGACCAGCTAAGAAAGGCCATAGGCCTAACTAACTGGGACAAAGTCCTCAAAAAAAAAAAAAAAGAAAAGCCACAAAATGGCATATTTTTAAAAGCTCTAATTGTGAGAGGTACATACCTTAAGGGTGAGGAACAAGAAAAAGCCAATGTGGATATATAGAACTGTAAAGAAAGCAATAAATGACAAAAAAAACATTTAAATCACTAAAACAGGAAGGTGGTGAGGAAGCATTGAAAAACTATAAGGAAAAAAATAGCATATATAAAAGACAAATAAACGCAGCCAAACTAGAGACCGAGAGATTCATTGCCAAAGAGAGTAAAACTAACCCTAAAATGATCTTCAACTATATAAATGGTAAAACGTTTAACCCCTTCACCCCCAGCGCCGTACATGTACGGCGCTGGGGCGATGCGGGCACATGGCGCCCGCTCGCGGGTGCGGCGGGCGTCATGGCCGGCAAGTCTCTGCTGTTTCTAACAGCAGAGACTTGCCGCTACCTACTACATCGGCGGCGTCTTCCGGGTTGACTAGATGCCGTGATCACACGTGATCACGGCATCTAGTTGCGGCTAAACCCGGAAGCGTTCGCTTCCGGGCGGTGTACAGACACCCCGTGTGGCCAATCGGGGTGTCTGTACACTATATGAAAACTGTAATCCTCGCTGGTGAGGATTACAGTTTTCAAAGTGCAATTCTTATTCTGGCCACTAGATGGCAGGCCAGGATAAGAAATGAGCAATTCATGGCTTTCTGAGTCTATAAAACCCAGAATTGCTCATAAAGAAAAAAAAAAAAGCCACAATATATAAGCCCATATTTGAGCTTTCTAATAGTAAAAAAAAATTTAAAAAAAAAGTTAAAAAATATATAAAAAATAAAAAAGATGTAAAAGTTCAAATCACCCCCCTTTCCGTATAAGTAAAAAATAAATACCTAAATAACAATAAATATAGACATCATGGGTATCATCGTGACCGAAAACGCCCGTACTTTTAAAATATAAAAAAAAAATTCCAATACAGCGAATTGTGTGTCGGAAAAAAGCGTCCAAATGGCGATTTGCCGTTTTTTGTCGCTTTTTTTTTCTAAAAAAAATTAAATAAAAAGTGATCAAAAAGTCATACACACCCCAGAATGGTATCAATAAAAACTTCAGATCGTCCCGCAAAAAATGAGCCCCCATACAGCTCTGTACACATAAATACCAAAAAGTTATAGGGGTCAAGATTTGACAAGGAAAAAAAAAAAAAAAAAAAGGGCAACTTTCTAATTATTTTATCACTATGAAAACGCAGGAAAAACTATACATATTAGGTATTGCCGGATTCGTACTGACCAGTAGAATGAAAGTAACGGATCAGTTTTAATGCACATCGAACGCTGTAAATAAGAAACCCGTAGAACTGTAGCGGAATAGCGTTTTCTTTGCAATTTCACCCGGTTTGGAATTTTTTTCCCGCTTCCCACTACACCGTATGCAATATTAAATGGTGGCGTTGGAAAGTACAACTTGTCCCGCAAAAAACAAGCCCTCATACAGCTATGTGAACAGAAAAATAAAAGAGTTATGGCTGTTTGAAGGCAGGGAGCGCAAAACGAAAATGCAGAACCGAAAAAAGCTCCGGGGGTGAATTAAGCGATGAGCGATGAGGAGAAAGCGAAACTGTTAAATATTTTTTTCTCTCCACTTTATTCTCTTAGGAAAATGAAGTGTCATATTATATTCAGAATGTAAAAGTAAATTGACCAATAAAAGTGGCCTATATAACCCAGTAAGAAATGCAGCAGCATCTTAAAAGGATTAAAATTGACAAATCACCAGAACCAGATGCCATACACCCCCGTATCCTAAGAGAACTATTGTCATAGCCAGATCCTTATTTCTGATATTTAAGGACTCTATATTAACAGGGAGTTTTCCACAGGATTGGCGGCTAGCAAATCTGGTGCCAATATTCAAAAAAGGGTTAAAAAAAAAGAGCCCGGCAACTATAGGCATTTAAGTCTAACATCTGTTGTGGGTAAACTGTTTGAAGGTTTTCTAACAGATGCTGTCTTGGAGTACCTTAATGAAAAAAGGCGAATAAAATCGTATCAGCATGGCTTCATGAAGGATCGGTCATGTTAAACTATTTTAATGAGTTTCTATGAGGAGGTAAGTTCTAGACTTGACCACGGCAAATCAATGGATGTCGTATATCTGGACTTCTCCAAAGCATTTGACACGGTACCACATAAATGGTTAGTATATAAAATGAGAATGCTTGGCCTGGGAGAAAATATCTGTATGTGGGTAAGTAACTGGCTCAGTGATAGAAAACAGAGGGTGGTTATTAATGGTACATACTCAGATTGGGTCACAGTCACTAGTGGAGTACCACAGGGGTCAGTATTGGGCCCTATTCTCTGCAATATATTTATTAATGATCTTGTAGAAGGCTTGCACAGTAAAATATCAATTTTTACAGATGACACTAAACTGTGTAAAGTATTTAACACAGAAGAGGATAGTACACTGCTACAGATGGATCTGGATTGATTGGAGTCTTAAGTAGAGAAGTGGAAGATGAGGTTTAACACTGACAAATGTAAGATTATGCACATAGGAAGGAATAATGCAAGTCACCAGTACATACTAAATGGTAACACTGACAAGGAAAAGGACTTAGGAATTTTAGCAGACATCAAACTAATGCTAAATTCACGTGACCGTATGTGTATTGTGGTCCGCAAGTTGCTGATCTGCAAAAAAAAAAAAAGGTGATGTCCGTATGGCATCCGTTTTTTTTTTTTTTTTTTTTGCGGATCCATTGTAACAATGCCTATCCTTGTCCGCAAAATGGACAAGAATAGGACATGTTCTATTTTTTTTGTGGGGCTACGGAACGGACATACAGATGCGGATAGCACATGGTGTGATGTCCGCATTTTTTTGTGGTCCCATTGAAATTAATAGGTCTGCATCCTATCTGCAAAAAAACGTAACAGCCACGGAAACAAAATACGTTAGTGTGAATGTAGCCTTAGCTGTAGAAACCAGTGTCAGACAGCTGCTGCCAAGGCAAATAAGATAATGGGTTGCATCAAAAGAGGCATAGATGCCCGTGATGAGAACATAGTCCTGCCACTTTACAAATCACTAGTCAGACCACACATGGAGTACTGTGTACAGTTCTGGGCTCCTGTGAACAAGGCTGACATAGCAGAGCTCGAGAGGGTTCAGCGGAGGGCAACTAAAGTAATAACTGGAAAGGGTGGACTACAGAACCTAGAAAGATTATCAAAATTAGGGTTATTTACTTTAGAAAAAAAGACGACTGAGGGGATGTATAAATATATCAGGGGTCAGTACAGAGATCTCTCCCATCATCTATTTATCCCCAGGACTGTGACGAGGGGACATCCTCTGCGTCTGGAGGAAAGAAGGTTTGTACACAAACATAGAAGAGGATTCTTTACGGTAAGAGCAGTGAGACTATGGAACTCTCTGCCTGAGGAGGTGGTGATGGTAAGTTCACTAAAAGAGTTCAAGAGGGACCTGGATGTATTTCTGGAGTGTAATAATATTACAGGTTATAGTTACTAGAGAGGGGTCGTTGATCCAGGGAGTTATTATGATTGCCTGATTGGAGTCAAGAAGGAATTTTTTTCCCCTTAAAATGAGGAAAACTGACTTCTACCTCACAGGGTTTTTTTTTTTACTAGTAATTTAGCGCAGGGAGCAGCCAATAAATGTGTTATCAGTGATGACTGACATGTTCAGTGTGAGTTGGAACCACATGTGCACATGATCTGGGCGCAAGGAGGAAGTGGCCGCAGCATAACATGTGATGAAAGAAATTGTGAGAGATAGGTTTTTATATATATTGTGTAAAGCCTATACTACTCATTTTTGACCACTAGATGGCAGCTAATTAGCTATGAGTCACGTGAACACTCTCTCTGTTTTAAGGTTTTAAGGCCCCTTTCACACGACTGAACTTGCTTGCAAAATGGTGCAAGTTTTCCTGAACGCACCCTGAACGCAGCCGGACCTAATCCGTGACGCTCGTGTGAAAGAGGCCTTAGACCTCTGTAGGGGGGGAAGGTTGGAATGTTAATTTGCCTATTTCAAATTAACCTATGAACTCAGTGCTGAAGTTGCTGAACTACTCTCCTTGTGTCAAAGAACCAATCACTCTGCTTAAGTAACACCCCTTTTTGTCTATGTCATACCTACTATTTAAGTGACTGTCTCTTTAACCCCTTAACGCCGAATGACGGCTTATCCCGTCATGGGCAGGAGCCGCTTGCCGCCCCATGACGGGATAAGCCGTCATGGCATTAAACTGTCACCATGTCTGATGACATGGTGACAGTGCTGAGACCCCGGCTGTTACTTACAGCCAGGGGTCTCAGCTAACCAGCCCGGGACCAATGGGGGTGGTCCCGGGCTAGCGATCGCTGTGATTGGCTAGTCTGTTCAGACTAGCCAATCGCAGCGATCGTAGCTGCAATAAACTGTAAAATTAAAAAAAATAAAAAATTAACAATATAATATATATATCCCCCCCCACCCCACTGTTTTCTCTGATGGCCGTTTGGGTGGGTGGGGGGGAGATATAGAGGGCGGGCGGGCGATGTGCGGGCGGCTGCGGCGCGAGTGCCGCCCGCAATGATTTCTCAGGATGGCGAGCGGTTATCAAGCAGAGTATCAGCATACAGCTGGCACCGATGTCAGCAGTTTAACCCCTTCCATGCCGCGGTCCGTAGGGACCGCTGTATGGAAGGGGTTAACAGGGAGGGAGCTCCCTCCCTCTCCCATCGGGCGCTGGCAGCGCCGATGGTGTGGCCAGATGAGAGGGAGGAAGCTCCCTCTCCCTTCCATCGGGACGCTGCTCTGCTGAGGCAGCGTCCCGATGGTTACCATGGCAACCAGACGCTTTCAGAAGCGTCTCGGTTGCCATGGTGTAAGCTAAGCCTCATCAGGCTCCTGCTAAAGGTAGGAGCCTGACAAGGTTTAGCAACAGTGAAAATGCACTGCAGTACACTATATAGTGTACTGTAGTGTATTATAAAACAATCAGACCCACTGGATCTTCAAGAACCAAGTGGGTCTGAGTCTAAGAAAGTGTAAAAAAAAGTGTAAAAATATAAAAAAAAAAGTGTAAAAAAAAGTGTTAAAAAAAAATCCCTTTTTCCCCCAAAAACTCAAATTTGAAATTAGTAAAAAAAGATAAAAAATACCCCAAGCATGTTAGGTATCGCCACGTTCGTAACAACCTGCTCTACAAAAATATCACATGTCCCAACCCCTCAGGTGAACACCGTAAAAAAATAAAAATAAAAACAGGTTCAAAAAAGCTATTTTTGTCACTTTACATCACAAAAATTGTAATAGAAAGCGATCAAAAAGGCGTATGCCCCTCAAAATAGTACCAATCTAACCGTCACCTCTTCCCACAAAAAATGAGCCCCTATCTGAGACAATTGCCCAAAAAATAAAAAAAACTACAGCTCTCACAATGGAGACACTAAAACATGATTTTTTTTGTTTCAATAATGATATTATTGTGTAAAACTTAAATAAAAAAAAAAAAAACTATACATGTTAGGTACTGCCACGTTCGTAACAACCTGCTCTACAAAAATATCACATTAGTTAACCCCTCAGGTGAACACAGTAAAAAAAAAAAAAACAGCCAGAACAGCCATTTTTGTTTACCTTGCCTAACAAAAAGTGTAATATAAAGTGATCAAAAATCATATGTTCCCCAAAATAGTATCAATAACACTGTCACCTTATCCCTTAGTTTCCAAAATATGGGCACTTTTTGGTTGTTTCTACTGTAGGGGTGCATCGGGGGGGCTTCAAATGGGACATGGTGTCTCAAAACCAGTCCAGCAAAATCCGCCCTCCAAAAACCATCTGGCGCACCTTTCCTTCTGCGCTTGGCCATGCGCCCATACAGTAGTTTACAATCACATGCGGGGTGTTTCTGTAAATCGCAGAATCAGGGTAATAATTTTTGAGGTTTTTTTTTGCTATTAACCCTTGATTTGTTACAGGAAAAAATGGATTAAAATGGAAAATCTGCAAAAAAAGTGAAATTTTGAAATGTCATCTCCATTTTCCTTTAATTCTTGTGGAATACATAAAGGGTTAACACAGTTTGTAAAATTAGTTTTGAAAACCTTGAGGGGTGTAGTTTCTAAAATGGGGTCATTTATGGTGGTTTCTATTATGTTAGCCCCACAAAGTGACTTCAGAACTGAACTGGTGCTTAAAAAAATGGTTTTGGAAAATTTCTAAAAAAATTTAAGAATTGATTCTAAAATTCTAAGCCTTCTAACATCCCCAAAAAATAAAATTACATCTACAAAATGATGGCAACATAAAGTAGACATATGGGACATGTAAAGTAATAACTATTTTGTGAGGGATCACTATCTGCCTTAATAGCAGAGAAATTCAAAGTTTGAAAATTACAAATTTTTCCAAATTTTCTGTAAATTTAGGATTTTTTTTTATAAATAAAGGTGATTTATATTGACTCAAATTTACCACTGTCGTGGAGTACAATGTGTCACGAAAAAACAATCTTGGAATCAGTCGAATCGGTGAAAGAATCCCAAAGTTATGAATTGATAAAGTGACACATGGCAGATTTTAAAAATGTGGCTTCGGCATTAAGGGGTTAATAAACTCTTTCTTGCTTGGGGGATGTGAAGTATTTTCCATGAAACCAACTTGTGTGTGTTTGGTATCATTGTGAAAGTTGTATGTGCACGTACTTATACTTCCAATCGATTTGGCACCACACAAAGAAGAAGAGTATCGCTGGAAGTGCGATAACAAAATCAAAGCTGAAATAAATCATTGCCCCTAGTATGTTTCTCACATTTCACATTCTTAAAATATATTAACGATCCTAACTGACCTAAGAGAGGGAATAATGTGGCTAAGGTGCACGTGGACTTATAACTTGAACTGAACATACATCAGAGGACCTCCTCTATCCAGACAGATGGACCTGGGCAGCTGGAGGGCTATCATTTTAAGAAAGACTGTCCTAATCTCTTTAAAGTTGCTGATTAATATCTGCAAGATAATAAATTGAAAAGTGGAAGACAATGAAAGATGAATATGGAAATATCTGAATGGTAACAGCAGGTGGACATCTTTTTCTTTATCTATTTCCATTTTAAAGGGAGTGTCATCTATTTTACTCATGTAAAACCGCTCATATCACACTGTAGCGCTGTGCTCTGCTCCTGAAATCCTGCGCGCAACACTGCCAGGCCAGTATGTGCCCGACTATGGGCAGCGGCATCAATGAAGGGACTGTGCAGGTACCAGTGCAGGACTTCAGGCACAGAAGACAGTGACGCAAGGAGGATACTAGGCTGGCCTAGGGGGACATACCTCTTAAAGGGTTTCTGTCATCAGAATTTAGCATTGCAAACTGAGTGTCATTTGCAATGCGCAGGCGCGGGATTTCGCACTCGGACAGGGCCGGGAGCCGAAAGAGCTGGCTGCCTGGCCCTGTCAATCACCACAACGGAGGAGGGGTGAGAGGAGGAATTACGCCGCTACTAGGTGCAGGGTTAACGCCCCCTGCACCTAGGGAAGCTCATTTACATATTTTAAAAACGCTATTTTCTCCAAACCTACACTACTGAAAATTATAAAATTAACAGATCTGTCATCAGGTGTCATTTGCGCATTGCAAATGACACTCGGTTTGCAATGCTAAATTCTGACGACAGAAACCCTTTAAAGGTGTTTTCCAGGCTACAGATAATGATCACCTATCCTCATGATTTTTTTGCTTAGTCTTAACCCTGTGATAACTTGATCACTTAGGCTACTTTCACACTAGCGTTACCTTTTTCCGGTATTGAGTTCCGTCATAGGGGATCAATACCGGAGAAAAACGCTTAAACTGAAGAGAACGGAGGCTCCTAAATGCATTCCGTTCAGTTCACTTGCGTCTCCAGACCAGAGAGCAAACCGCAACATGCTACAGTTTGCTCTCCGTCCTGGGGATCCGCACCAAGACAGATCCGTCATGACCCCCAATGCAAGTCAACGGGGACGGATCCGTTCGGTGTGACACAGTAGTAAACGGATCCGTCCTCCATTGACTTTAAATGGAGTTCATGACAGATCCGTCCCAGCGATGTTAAAGATAATACAACCGGATCCGTTCATTATGGATCCACATGGTTGTATTATCAGTAACGGAAGCGTTATTGCTGAACCCTGCCGGACCCAGCAATAATGCTGGTGTGAAAGTAGCCTTAGCTACTACACAGTTTTATACTAACAGACAGCCTATTAGGTCCTACCTAGGGCTGTGCGATTAATCAAATTAATTTGATTAATTCACCAATTGAAAGCCTCACGATTTTATTTTTTAGTGAAATCGATTTTCCTAAAATGGCGCCCGCCAGATAACATTAAAAAAAAAATCTCTCACCTGTCCTGCGCCGTGGCTCCGCTCCGGTGTCCGGCGCTCCTCTGCACTGTCCTGACCGAGTACAGCGTCAGGACGTAGTGCGTGCACTCTGACCTGACGCTGCACGCAGTCAGGTGACAGTGCAGCGCCGGGAGAAGAAGACTGAGAAGCGCCGGACCTGGAGCGGAGCCGCGGCGCAGGACAGGTAAGGGATTTTTTTATTTTATTCTTATGGTGGCCTAGTGGGCTGTTCTGAGGGCTGAAGGGGGCACTACTGTGGGCTGATCTGAGGTCTGAAGGGGGCACTACTGTGGGCTAATCTGAGGTTTCAAGGGGGCACTACTGTGGGCTGATCTGAGGTCTGAAGGGGGCACTAATGTGGGCTGATCTGAGGTTTGATGAGGGCACTGTGGGCTGATGTGAGGTCTGGTGGGGGCACTGTGGGCTGATCTGAGGTCTGATGGGGGCACAGTGGGCTGATGTGAGGTCTGGTGGGGGCACAGTGGGCTGATGTGAGGTCTGGTGGGGGCACAGTGGGCTGATGTGAGGTCTGCTGGGGGCACAGTGGGCTGATGTGAGGTCTGCTGGGGGCACAGTGGGCTGATGTGAGGTCTGCTGGGGGCACAGTAGGCCTTTTTATTTATTTATTTTTTTATATTTTTAATAACATAAGAAAATCGAGATTTAAATCGTGAATCCTCCAAAATTAAAAAAAAATAAAAATTGAGATTTAGTTCAAGCTCTAGTCCTACCTTAGGCAAGCCTAATAGGCTCTAGTACAAAGTAGCCATTGTTAGGCCCCAGCGGCCACAACATCCGATGCAGATGGTACAAGCACAGCCCTGGAGTCGTACGGGATAGTGCAGGAACTACACAATACCCACGCTGTACTATTATGGCACAGTGCAAGAAGGATTAAAGGGAAGGGGGTTTTTTTGTAATTAAAAAATAAAACACCCTTTTATTTTTACTTTGCAACTATATAGTTTTTACTATTTTCTTTACAAAGGGACAGCCAATTTATCTGAGATGCTACACCAGCATCTGCAGGGAACCTACAGTTAAGCCACTTAAAGGGGTTGTACTCTTTTTACTACTGATGCCTTATCCTCAGGATAAGTCTTCAATATCAGATCTGCGAGGTTCCAAAATCGTGCACCCCCCGCTGATCAGCTGCTTGAAGAAAATGCAGCGCTCATACAAGTGCCATCTTCTCTGTTTACTTTCTCACCACTGCAATTGCTGGAGGAGCAGGTAAACAGAGTACAGAAGGCTGCACTCGTATGAGCGCTGCTTTCTCCTCAAACAGCTGATGAACGAGGGAGCCGGAACCCCACCAATCTGATATTGATTACCTATCCTGATTATAGGTCATCAGTAGTAAAAAGTGGACAACCCCTTTAAGGGCATGTTCACGTGGCAGATTTTAGCAAGTATTTCTTGAGCCGTGTGCCCTCTGCCTCCTCATGCTACTCAATGGGAATCCACCCAAACTTTCATATGGCCAGTGATTTTGTCCCTGTGGATTTCAAAGACACATCAAGAAGGGACAAGTGTCCCCAGTCTGATTAGTCCTACTGAATGGTACCAACTAGTGGCCGGATCCACATCATTCAAACTACAAATCTCTGGTGGAAATTCTGGAATTCTGCCATGGACTCCAGTGAAAATACATAATTTTTTTCACATGTATTTTCCACTGTGTGAACATACCCTAACCATGTGAGACTGCTGCTGTGGGCATGATCTGTGTCATGTGCAGGGAGGGAGGAGAAGAGCTACGGCCATCAACTATTGTCAATTGTGTCATCCTGTGTTATCTACCTTTCATTATAAGGCCTCATAAAGACAATCATGTCTGCAAAATACAGATACCGTGTGTGCCAGGGCTGTGGAGTCGGAGTCGGTGACCATTTTGGTGGAGTCGGAGTTGGAATAAAATGGACCGACTCCGACTCCTAAAATATATAATAAATTGTTACATTTAGTTCAATGCAGTGTGTGCTGAATATATTTTCATAAGAATTTGGGAACATGATGAAATGTCCTACAAATGTCTGTTCTATTCCTGAACTAAGGATCTAGGCTTTCAGTTGAGATGACTGTGTGCTGCCCTTCATGTAGATGCTCAGAAGTGAAACTCCTCTGCTGCAGATCAGAGGAAAAGGGCACTGGGAAGGAATGGCTGCACTCATCTCAGATCTGCTAGAGAAAACAGGATTAAAGGGTTTTCTCACTAGTTACAAAGATTAGCTTTCAACATAAAGGGACAGTTAAAAGAAGACATTTTCTAAATACAGTGGTCAGTAGATTTTACTTTAGTCATGAACCATAGACAGTTCAGCAGGTCTCTCACTGTACCCAGGTTTCTATGGTAATCTGCAGACCAGAAAGACTTATCTGATTGGCTGAGAGCAGGAGTGACCTCAGTAAGCAAAATTTGTTGAGGAGTGAGAAGGACGGTTTTACCTGTAATTGTATTAGAGATCACAACCTCCTGCTCTGTCAGAGTAAGTTAATATATGCTAATAACTGCTGGAGACCCCCCCACGGCCTGAGGAGACATAGTAAGTGCAAACTGCCTGTCAAACAGTGAATCAATGTGCTGAGAAAAACCCTTTAAGGCAAGTACTTCTTAGTATATCTAAACTTTCAATAAACTGTGCATAAATCACTTGTCCAGTGCATGTTCTCTCTGCTTTATGTTTTAGTTTGCTTTTCCTCTGATGTAAAACACCTAGGGCCTTATGTATGAAAACTGTCTAGGTGTAAAAGTTTTTTTGTTGCCCATAGAAACCAATCAGAGCTCCCCTTTCATTTCATATAGTGCTCTGGAGAAATTAAAGGGGAGCTTTGATTGGTTGCTATGGGCAACAAAGTCTTAGACCTAGACAGTTTTCATACATCAGGCCCTTAGCGAGCTGTATCCAGAGAAGCCTCATACTGAAAGTTCAGAGTAAAGATATCTAGTAAAACATATATTACAAACTCTTTTTGTCATGACATATCTGTACTATTGATTTATGCAAAGTTGGTTTAAAGTTATCATGCGCCATGTATGAGGGAGTCGGATTGGGAGTCGGAGTCGGGAGTCGGAGTCAGGGGAAATTGAGGAATTGGAGTCGGGCTTTAGCTTACCGACTCCACAGCCCTGGTGTATGCCACAGTTTTTTCACTCCCATCAGTAGAAATGGCTATTTTCTCAAAAAAATAGACAAGAATAGGACATGTTCAATAATCTAGGAACCGCCACACCGCCACAATATGGACAGCGCGACATTATCCGTTTATCTTTTAAATGTAATAAAAATAAAAAAAGAGCGCAAGACCCAAAAAAAAAGGATCAGTCGCAGATCCTGAAATACGGCTGTGTGCATGAGGACTAATGTTGATGAGATGAATGATGACCCTGGCCCCAATATACAAGAGCAATAGCTGAAAAGTGACTGACACACCAGTAAGTTGTGAAATTCTTTCGGCTGGTTTAATATAAAATCCTAAGCAAAAAAAATAAAAATCCCTTGAAAGTAGAGAAATAACTACTTTCAAGGGTGCTACCGCTTAGGAAGAGGGGGAGCAATGTGCACTAGTCAGGGTGTCCACATTCTCAGATCATCCAGAAGCGCACCAGTAGCTTCCAGACATGTGATGGACTTCGGGGCAGTGCGCTAGCCACAGGACTCCTTTGTTCCAACACACTAGGCCTGCCATGTGACAGATACACCACCGCCCAGCATATAAGGTAATAGACAGAACGGTTTGTGGATCATCTGATTTTAAAAAGCAGAAGACTTCTGTCCCAGCTTGTTTTTCCAAACCGATGAATGAGCTCGGAGCAGCCATCTTTGGTCATGATCTTAGTTATTTCCTTTGCCATGTCCCCCCGGATGGACAGAGTATGGAAGTGATCAAAGTCCTGTCTGCCCAGCTTGCGCAGTCGGCGGGCCGCTGAGCGATAACACTTCCATGGCTGAGGCTCGATCAGTAAAAAGTCACACAACGTCTTCAGCCGGTTCAGAAATTCTACTAGTCCGTTGTCTCCGTGATTTAGGTGGATCCACATGGTTATGGACATACAGAATCCAATATGAAAGGAGGAGCGGCCAAACCTGTCCAAGAAACCGTACATGGCCCCCAGTGATGAGGCGTCGGTGATGTCCAGAGTAGAGAACGTGATGGCATCAGGGCGAGGGTTGGCCGTCTGAGCTCTAGTGATCAGATCAGGGTCAATGTCACAGCACATGAAGTGGAAGCTTGTCAGAGCTTCTGGACGACCTTCTGGTTGCATGAGATGGTCATATAGAGCAACGCTCAGTTCCTGCAAAACAGCCAAGAGCATGGTAGGAGGAGAGGCGTAGCTAGTAAATCATACACCGGCATACACACTGACGGGAGCTCCCCACACACATAAGAATGGTGGCCAAACCTGCCGTTCTTGGCCGGTTCAGTCAACAATACACCAATGTGTAGGGGGGCTTTAAAGGGAACCTGTCACCTAAAAAACACTTCCCAAGCTGCCAGCATTACCTTAAAGTAGCCAGCAGTAGGTTTCTAAAGATCCTTTTCTTCCTCAGTTCAGCTGTGCCAAATTTTTGAAAAATAAACTTTAATCCTCTGAACGCGCTATGTCACAGCAGAGTTACCCTGAGGCCGCTGCCCCCTTGACCTCAAACTCTGCTGTGACATAGCGCGTTCAGAGGAGCTTATTCTTCAAGATTTTGGCACAGCTGACCAGAGGAAGAAAAGGATCTTTAGAAATTTACTGCTGGCTACTTTAAGGTAATGCTGGCGGCTTGCGAGGCGTTTTTTAGGCGACATGTTCCCTTTAAAGGGGTATTCCTATCTCACAATACCAACCATTTGATTCGATTTCAATACCACACAAAAGAAAAATAAAACGCAAAAAAAGCTGTGTGCATTCCATGGAACGTCCGGCCCATAATAGAACAGTCCTATCCGTTTGTTTTATTCATTTTATTTTTTTGGAGGGAGGGGATGTAGGAGAAGGTGACAAAAAATGGTGAATTTTTTAATGCTTTTTTCTCTGTTACAGCGTTCACCGCATAGGAGATATTTTTTAATATTTTAATAGTTCTGACTTTTCAGACGCGGCAATACCTAATATGTTTACTATTTTTATTGTTTATATATTTTTATATGTAAAATTGGAGAAGGAGGCAATTTGAACTTTTAACATTTTTGTGTTTTTTTTTTTACTTTTTATTTAATAACTATTAGCCACCTTAGTCGAGGGCGGTACGCCATGTTTTCTAAAAGATACCAGGCTGTGCAGTAGTGCAGACTAGTATTGAAAATAGCAAATCCCGGGATCGTATTGATCAGAGTGCAAAGTATTGATTGGGTATTGAAAGTTCGATACCTGGTGCAACCCTATCTCTGACACTGACGGCATATTGCTAGGATAAGATATAAATGTCAGAGAGGTGCAGGTCCCACACGTGGAACCCACTCCTATCTCCAGAATGGGGCCCAGAAGGAGTGCTGGCCTGGCTATTTCTGGCAATCTCATGGCAATAAATGGAGAGTTGGACATACATGCGCTCTCCAATCACCGCTATGGGACTTCTTACAATAACCAAGTGCTCACTCAGTATTTTCGAAACTTGGTTAGCAGTTAATAGAGAGCAGGCCAAGCATGAGCGTTGTGCTCTCCTTTACTGCTCCTTCTAGAGATGGGAAGGGGTCCCAGAGGTGGGACCTGCATGTGTCTGACATTGATGCCCAGTGGTTAGCATTGGTGCCTTGCAGCGCTGGGAGCCTAGGGACCAAGGACATCTGCATGGGGTTTGTATGTTCTCCCCGTGTTTACATGGGTTTCCCCGGGTTCTCCGGTTTCCTCCCACACTCCACAGACAAACTGAGAGGGAACTTAGACTGTGAGCTCCAGTGGGGACAGCAAGTGAAAAGGCCTGTAAATCGCTGCGGAATAAAGCAGCTCTAAACACTGCATTTTTCAGACTTTAAGATGCATTTTTTCCCCCAAAAGTAAGGGAAAGATGGCAGTGCGTCTTATAGTCCAAATACTAGTGACCGATTCCATTCCGCTCTGATCTGAGGCTGATGGAGCTTGGGGTCTGATCAAGAATGGTGTCTGACAAGGATTAGGGGTCTAATCTGAGGTGTGATGAAAAATATTTTTCTTATTTTCCTCCTCTAAATCCTACCGTCTTATGGTCCGAAAAATATGGTGACAGATAATTCCGACCACAGATTCAGCTTTGATCCACATCTGTTACATGTGGATTTACCTCTGCATCACCAGGGGTGAAAGCTGCTGTGAGTGGAGGAGGCTGTGAAAACTCCCTCTACTTGTATATTGCTACAGATTACATGTGCCCTATCTGCTACATGGGAGTTTAGCCTAATGTGCCCCTCATACTCTTCCCTGCCATTCCTGGCCCGAGGACTACTAGAACTCTACCTAGCCAATAAATGTGCATGTGCACTCATATAGTAGCTGCACGGTGTCCTCCAGAGCTGCACTCTGCAGAAGTTCTCCGCTATTGATAATTATGACCGGAATCCTTCCCTAATTGCAGACTACCCTCCAGTCTGTCAGCACACTCACCCCTGTGTTACACCCGACATCCAGCGCCAGCAGCGCCCCCTCCACCCCGCCATATCTCCGCAGAAGCTCCAGCAGCTGCCCCCGGGGCAACAGACTTGTACGGGTCTCGGGCGGATGAAAGCTGTAATAATTAGGGAAGTTTCCATACTGAGCGGCTCCCGGTTCTTGCCGGCTATCAGGCTCCGTATTCTCCATCTTTACCATGTGCTTGTTCCCGGCCGAACACGGCTTCGGGCTGCACACTTCCGGTCCGCGGCCATCTTACTACTCCCAATGTGTGACTTCTGACCGTGCAATAGCTGTCATGTTTCTAAACCTAATGAATGTGTCCATACCAAATTACTAATGATATCACTTAAACTTGATTTATTTTGGCTTTTAATTTAGGCCACAACAAAAAGGCCAATATCGTAATAGGCTCGATACACGGAAATTTGCATTGGTGTGTTTGAGGGGGAGTGAGCTGTAAAAACACCAGATAAGCACATGCAGATTTTTTTTTTAACCTATGTTTTTAGCCACGCTTTTCGGTAGTTTTTTTGCACACAGTGTGACTTACCACTGTTTTCTTCATGGTGTTTTTTCCTATGAAGAAGGCGATGTCAAAACACCCGCAAAAAGCTGCAGCATTGCTGAGTTTTTGAAAAGAAGCTAAAAACAAAAAAGACACCTAATGAACAAAAACTCCAGGAGCAAAATATATGTCCTAAGTTTCATGTTTCCCAATGACCAGGGATCAGCAACCTCCAGCGCTCCAGCTGTTTTGAAAGTACAACTCTCAGAATCCTCCTTTCACTTCTGTGGGAGTTACAAGAACAGCTGAGTAATTTTGCATGCTGGGAGTTGTAGTTTCACAGCAGCTGGAGTACAGAAGTTTGCTGATATCTGCCATAGACCTTCAGCTGACATCTGGAGCTGGTGTTTTTACTGCAAAAAAACTCCAGGTGCAAAAATTCTGGAAAAAAAAATAATTAAAAAGTGCAGTAAAATACCAACAAAAACCTACGTGTGAGTCCAACCTCAGGATCTTTTCCTCCCAAATACACCAGCTGTTTCTCAGACACAGGCTGACGTACTGTAAGAGTCAATATTATATGAGACTTTTTGATCCCTTTTTGCAGCGTTTTTTATCATTGCAGAAAAACTTCAACATTTTAACAGTATTTACAGAAATCATGGTAAAAAAATGATCTTCACGTGGAAGCATCCAACCCAGACAAGTAACCTAACTGTCCATACTCTGTGTTAAGAAAAATTACCAGCATCAGCCAGGTGACCTAGCGTCTACTCTAGAAGGGTGACATGAAGATTGTGCAAAATTGCACCTGATGATGGTGACATGCCAACGCTGCAAAGTCTCAGAAAATCCAACACTCTTTCTGGTCACAGGGAGTTTAGATCACAATACAATTTTTATGCAGTATGATGGATATTAGAGCCAAATCACTTGTTTAAAATAGTCGCAAGTTGCGGAAAAGTCACAGAAATTTTTTTTCCGTAGCTTGCTGTCACGTGACCAATGACACTTATCCAGTAGGGTAAGTACAGAATAATGGGTTGATCTTTGTGTATTTTTTTGTAACACTATATCACATGCTGTATTAGGCCAGTTCACATTTCTGTAAATTTTTCCATTTTTCTGTTCCGAGCAGTAACAAGGAAAAATGGCATGTGACAGGAGAGGTGATAGCTGATTATCTATCACCACTAGAAAACTGTGCTTATTACTGCTTATAGTATAAGTACAATAGAGAGCACAGGAGAGGTGAGAACTGATTATCTATCACCACTAGAACACCCTGCTTATCACTGTTTATAGTATAAGGATAGGAGAGAATACAGGAGAGATGAGAACTGATTATCTATCACCAGTAGAACACCCTGCTTATCACTGATTATAAGGACAGGAGAGAACACAGGAGAGGTGAGAACTGATTATCACCACAAGAACACCCTGCTTATCACTGATTATAGTATAAGGACAGGAGAGAACACAGGAGAGGTGAGAGCTGATTATCTATCACCGCTAGAACACCCTGCTTATCACTGATTATAGTATAAGTACAAAAGAGTACACGGTAGAGGTGAGAGCTGATTATCTATCACCACTAGAACACCCTGCTTATCACTGATTATAGTATAAGTACAAAAGAGTACACGGTAGAGGTGAGAACTGATTATCTATCACCACTAGAACACCCTGCTTATCACTGATTATAGTATAAGTACAGAAGAGAACACAGGAGAGGTGAGAACTGATTATCTATCACCACGAGAACACCCTGCTTATCACTGATTATAGTATAAGTACAGAAGAGAACACAGGAGAGGTGAGAACTGATTATCTATCACCACTAGAACACCCTGCTTATCACTGTTTATAGTATAAGGATAGGAGAGAATACAGGAGAGATAAGAACTGATTATCTATCACCACTAGAACACTCTGCTTATCACTGTTTATAGTATAAGGATAGGAGAGAATACAGGAGAGATGAGAACTGATTATCTATCACCAGTAGAACACCCTGCTTATCACTGATTATAAGGACAGGAGAGAACACAGGACAGGTGAGAACTGATTATCACCACAAGAACACCCTGCTTATCACTGATTATAGTATAAGTACAGAAGAGAACACAGGAGAGGTGAGAGCTGAATTATCTATCACAACTAGAACACCCTGCTTATCACTGTTCATAGTATAAGGACAGAAGAGAACACAGGAGAGGTGAGAGCTGATTATCTATCACCACTAGAACACCCTGCTTATCACTGTTCAAAGTATAAGGACAGAAGAGAACACAGGAAAGGTGAGAACTGATTATCTATCACCACTAGAACACCCTGCTTATCACTGATTATAGTATAAGTACAGAAGAGAACACAGGAGAGGTGAGAGCTGATTATCTATCACCACTAGAACACCCTGCCTATCAATGTTGAAAGTATAAGGACAGAAGAGAACACAGGAGAGGTGAGAGCTGATTATCTATCATCACTAGAACACCCTGCTTATCACTGTTCATAGTATAAGTACAGAAAAGAACACAGGAGAGGTGAGAGCTGATTATCTATCACCACTAGAACACCCTTCTTATCAATGTTGAAAGTATAAGTACAGAAGAGAACACAGTAGAGGTGAGAACTGATTATCTATCACCACTAGAACACCCTGCTTATCACTGATTATAGTATAAGTACAGAAGAGAACACAAGAGAGGTGAGGACTGATTATCTATCACCACTAGAACACCCTGCTTATCAATGTTGAAAGTATAAGGACAGAAGAGAACGCAGTAGAGGTGAGAGCTGATTATCTATCACCACTAGAACTCCCTGCTTATCACTGATTATAGTATAAGTACAGAAGAGAACACAGGAGAGGTGAGGACTGATTATCTATCACCACTAGAACACCCTGTTTATCACTGTTTATAGTACAAGGACAAGAGGGAACACGGGATAGGGGAGAACTGATTATCTATCACCACTAGAACACCCTGCTTATCACTGTTTATAGTATAAGGACAGAAGAGAACACAGTAGAGGTAAGAACTGATTATCACCACTAGAACACCCTGCTTATCACTGTTTATAGTATAAGGACAGAAGAGAACACAGTAGAGGTAAGAACTGATTATCACCACTAGAACACCCTGCTTATCACTGATTATAGTATAAGGACAGGAGGGAACACAGTAGAGGTGACAGCTGATTATCTATCACCACTAGAACACCCTGCTTATCACTGTTCATAGTATAAGTACAGAAGAGAACACAGGAGAGGTGAGAACTGAATATCTATCACCACTAGAACACCCTGCTTATCACTTTTCATAGTATAAGTACAGAAGAGAACACAGGAGAGGTGAGAACTGAATATCTATCACCACTAGAACACCCTGCTTATCACTTTTCATAGTATAAGGACAGGAGAGAATAAAGGAGAGCTGAGAACTGATTATCTATCACCACTAGAACACCCTGCTTATCACTGTTCATAGTATAAGTACAGAAGAGAACACAGGAGAGGTGAGAACTGAATATCTATCACCACTAGAACACCCTGCTTATCACTGTTCATAGTATAAGTACAGAAGAGAACACAGGGGAGGTGAAAACTGATTATCTATCACCACTAGAACACCCTGCTTATCACTGATTATAGTATAAGTACAGAAGAGAACACAGGAGAGGTGAGGACTGATTATCTATCACCACTAGAACACCCTGCTTATCACTGTTTATAGTACAAGGACAGGAGGGAACACAGGATAGGGGAGAACTTATTATCTATCATTAGCAGAACACCCCGCTTATCACTGTTCATAGTATAAGGACAGAAGAGAACACAGTAGAGGTGAGAACTGATTATCTATCACCACTAGAACACCCTGCTTATCACTGTTCATAGTATAAGGACAGAATACAGGAGAGGTGAGAACTGATTATCTATCACCACTAGAACACCTTGCTTATCACTGATTATAGTATAAGTACAGAAGAGAACACAGGAGAGGTGAGGATTGATTATCTATCACCACTAGAACACCCTGCTTATCACTGATTATAGTATAAGGACATAAGAGAACACAGGAGAGATGAGAACTGATTATCTATCACCACTAGAACACCCTGCTTATCACTGTTTATAGCACAAGGACAGGAGGAAACACAGGAGAGGTGAGAACTGATTATCTATCATTCAGAACAACCTGCTTATCACTGTTCTTATAAGGAGAGGAGAGAACACAGGAGAGGTGAGAACTGATTATCTATCACCACTAGAACACCCTGCTTATCACTGTTCTTAGTATAAGGACAGGAGAGAATACAGGAGAGGTGAGAACTGATTATCACCACTAGAACTCCCTACTTATCACTGTTTTTGATAAATAAGAGCCATGGATTGATGGGACATAAATATCTATAATTAACATTTTTAAATTCTAAATTTAGATGAAAGTTAATAAAATAATGACACACTATTAATAATAAATATTTTTTGAAGCTGGAGATGGAGACAATATATTTCTACTGACTCCACCCAAAACCAACTCCGACATCACAGCCCTGCTCTGTGCCTAAGAGGATCTGGACTACTTTTGGGGTTGACTATTGATTGTCAATAATTTAAAGAAGGACACAATACAAAAGTCAGAAGAATATAAGTCTTTATTATATCAATCTGCATTTCAGCTAGTATTTCACTGTAACTACAGCTCAGATGGGATACAAAAATATATATCATGCACAATACTTATGTCACATTATCGTGCTGGTGTGATGGTCAGTGGTGATGATAACAAGAAATACGAGACTACCTGTCAACCTAGAAAGCGACATAAAATAGCAGCTCAAAGGATTGCATGAGATAACCATGGCTTCTTTCTACCAGAAGTAGTGCCACTCTTGCCCATAGGCTGTTGGTTATTGCAGCTCAGCTCCATTTACTTAAAGGGGTTGTGCTAACTTTTTTTCCGTCTATTCACAGGATAACTGTCCGATCTGTGGGAGTCTGACTACTGGGAACTACCACGATCCTGAGAACAAGGGTCCTGTCAAAGGCCATGTGACCAATGGACTTGATGTTACATACCTCTTAAGAGGCTGTAGCACTCAACTGAGCACTGCAACCTTTTCATACAGTTGATCGGAAGGGTGCCGGGAGTCTGGCCCCCACTGATCGGATATTGATGACCTACCCTGAGAGTAGGTCATCAATACTTAAATCCTGAAAAACCCCTTCAAAGGAGACTGAGGTGAAATTCCGTGCACCACCCATGGAGAACAGTGATGCTACAGTATATCTGATAGAACGTGTCCGTATTTTTCTAATCTTGTACAATCCCTGTAACTGTACAGCAGCAACTGGTAGAAGACGTAACGTCATTCAGTTAAATAGCTCTCAGTAACGTCAAGTTGTTTTCAATGTTAGAGCACATTTTCAGTCTTCTGCCTTGCTTATTGATAAGCGAAATATCTGCATAGCTCCTCTCCAATTAATTCAATGACTGCATTTCACTGAGTCTTCTGACCACAAAGAACAGGCTGAGGCTACACCAAGCCTTTTTGGAGCACTTTTCATTGATTTTAGGCTACTTTCACACTTGCGTTTTTTCCCCATTCATTGTCATTCATTGACAAAACGTAACTGAACAGAACGTAGTGCTCCAAAATGCATTACGTTCTGTTTGGTTGCGCCCCCATACTGGAGAGCAGTTTTCTTTCCGTCATGGCATTCAAATCAAAACGGATGCAGAAAACGTATCCATGCTCCATTGACTTTCAGTGGTCATGATGGATTCATCATTGCTATGTTAAAGAAGAACTCCCGCAAAAAAATTTATTCTCTGACCTGTTAGAATGGTGCATGGTGTAATCTGTAGGGAATCCAATCTTCTCATCAGAAACTGTATTTGTGAGCTATCCCCTCTCTTCTAATTGTAGCTTGGTCATGTGACCAAATCTCTGACCTCCAAGTGACCCAGGACAGGAAGCCAGTTACTGCTCTATTCATTCCTATGAGACTCAGAGTGAGGCTCCCATATGAATGCATAGAGAAATAGACTTCCTGTCCACACATAAGATGCTGTGTGAGTTGGTGAGTCTGATTGATGGTCACATGACTGATATAACTCACAAATAGAGACACTGGTAAAAAAAAATGACATTCATTACAGATTACATCATGTACATTTCTAGCAGGACATGGAATAACATTTTTTTGCAGGAGTTCTTCTTTAAAGATAATACAACCGGATCCATTCATAATGGATGCTGACGGTTGTATTATCAGTAACGGAAGCGTTTTTGCTGATCCATGACAGATCCAGCAAAAACGCAAGTGTGAAAGTAGCTCTTCAGGCTTTTAAAAAAATCTATCCGCCTTCTGCTCTGTTATGGGAAGAGAGTTTGGTCAGCACTTTCTTCTCTGTTGGGCAGTTGATTCTTCAGTTTCCACTGCCCTCACCTAGTCTTCCTGTTCAGCTGCAAATACTGCATATGCTGCTGAACAGGAAGACTTGGGAACACATCTGGTCAGGACCTATCCAGAAGAGCCTTCAGCCAACTGCCCAGCAGAGAGGAAAGTGCTGACCAAACTCTCTTTCCATAACAGGATGGAAGACCAACAGATTTTTTTAAAAGTCTGGAGAACTCCTTTAACTATCAAGTGACAGCTGTAGTCCAAAGCCGTAAATCGATTTGTATGCGATCGTGTGCACTGCAGCTGTAAATCAAAAGTGCTGCAAAAAGTCAAGCTGTAGCCCCAGCCTTGGGAGCAGTCAGATCTTCATCAAACATGTGCCTGGCTGATAATTGCATTTAGGTTACATTTAAGTGTGTGCTTGTATGTTATAGTGTAGATCTCGGTGTGGAGTGCCATGTTGTTTTGCTAAGCAGAATGAATGAGTTCTTAGCAGGCACCTGTTAGAGAGGTTATTTATTTTAAGCAAGTCTTCAGTCATGGGTTGTGCCAAACAACTGAAGGAGGAATGAAAAGATGTAGATGATGTCCAAGTAGATGTTCAGCGCTCCAAAAATGTACTCCTCAGGACTGAGCGTGTATCGTCGGCTTCCCATCAACATCTGAGTGTCAAATGCAAGAAACTGTGGACAGGAAGAGAAGCTTTAAAATCTGTGCTCAGAGAAGATTTAACATATAATTATCTATATGAAAAAAACTATTTAAAGGGATGACAGTGACAATGTTAGGGTATGAACATCATAGAAGGCGGCCCCTCCACTTGGGCCCCTCCTCTATAACTCAGAACACAAATCCTCTGGCAAACAGCAGCACTTGCTCTGGTGGTCCTGGCCTGCATGTAATACAACATGTCTCCTGCAGTGGTTGCTGCAGGAGAAATGTATGGCCTCAACAAATGTATGAGGGTTAGAGAAGCTAGACCAGAAATAGACCTAAACATAAACATATTCCTCTCCAAAAGGGAGATCTTACTAGTGTTACTGGGTATTACTGGTTGCAACAAATTATCCATAGAGGATAACTGTTAGATTAGTGGAGCTCTGACTGCTGGGACCCCAATCATCACAAGAAAAGGGCTTCTATGTCCCCCAGCCATCAAACTCCGACCATTCTAACAGTTATCTGTTATCTAGTGGATAACTTCTTGTTACTGGAATATCCCGTTAAGTTAAATACAAGTATTACCTGTACATTTTTCGCTCTTCAGGATGCTTTTTGAAGATTTTTAAAAGTTCTTTAGTTTCAGCATTCCAAGATTTTTTTTTTATTCTCACACTGACATAGCCATATAAGGGAAATTCTTCAGTAGCACCATTTGGTGTACATATCATTAATTCATTCACTTTTGGTTATGGCAGTGTGTGTGTGGAACCCAACAGGTTTGACCTCACACTAAGCATTATCTTGGCAGTGTCCTGTTTTTCACCCTTTTTAACCCCTATATATCTGGACTTTGCTTAAGGGCAACCACCAGACCTCCATGTCCTGAAAAAGTCTCCGTTTGACCAAGGGAGGGGGGATGTCAGAGACACCAGTGCAGAGCACCAAGGAATCAGGCAAAATTTGTATTCAGAAACAGGGTAGTAGAAGTCAGGGCAGGCAGAGTACATACAAATCCGAAAAACAGTCTGAAGGTCAGAGCAGGCAGTCACGGTCAATAAGGTAATCAGGCACAGGTCAGATCAGGCAGTGGAGGATCAGAGTCGGGAAGAGGGCGGTATACGGGCAGACAAATGAAAAAGCACACCTTTGCAGGAACTAGCAAGCTAGACACACCTATTGCTTAGGAGCCCTCCCCCAGGGGAAGGTACCTTAAAAGGGTTTTCCAGTATTTTTTAACTGATGACTTATCCTCTGGACCCAGCATGCATGTGGAACCAACATTCCCTGAATGTTATGGTGGCCATTATGGCACATAACAGGTAGGAATTAGTGTTAGCTTCCCGTATTAAAGAGATCTCCTTGACATTTGGCAGACGGGCCCAAATAATTTTGTACAAAATGATTTGCCAAGAATCTCAATTTTGCAAAATAAGCGTAGCACTAGCACCAGAATGTTTTATATGACTATGACATTATTGTATTTGTGTTTGCAGAGTGCTGCTGCATTGTGTTTTTTAACTTTGTGTCTCTAGCCATGGTAGTGTGCACCTGCACATTGGATGTGCTGACTGACCCCCTTTTTTTGTAGTTATCCTCTGGATAGGTCATCAGTACCTGATCGTTGTGCGTCTGACACCCCGGACCCCCGCCGATCAGCTGTTTGAGAAGGCACCAGCGACACTACCTTTTCCCTGCTCACCAAGCACAGTGCTGTACATTATATAGCGGCTGTGCTTGATATCATATTCAAGTGAATGGGGCTGAGCTTCTCCTAAGCAACATGACACATGAAGGCGTCACTTAGCCTAAGAAAAGCTGATCAGCGGTGCTCCCGAGTGTCAGACCCCCACCGATCAGATACTGATGACTTATCCAGATATAGGTCATCAGTATAAAAATCTCAGAAAACCCCTTTAAGTACCCTGAAGTGACCAACCATAGGCTGGAGAAGAAGTAGGGTGAGCACTCTGGCCTTTAATAGCAAAGAAGCATGTGCCCTAAGGACAGACAGGAGAGGCCTCGTTGGCAAGCACAGGCCACAGCCTGTAACAGAAAACTAAACATGAGATTCCGGAGGGCAGAAGGGGGACAGCGGGTCGGGACCACCGGTAAGGCAGAGCCAGCAGTGGGGTGAGTGGAGCCCTGCCCATGCCCACCAAAAGAAGAGAGATGCCGGCGGGCATGGGCCACTGATGAATAGGAAAAAAATTAAATCTGTATATTTTTAATGGCCTACAGGTTATTTCAATTGCAGCAATACTACATGCGTATAGTTTGTATCATATTTGACTGCTTTTGTACAATGAAAGCCGCATTCCGAGAACCATAACTTTATTGTTTTTCTGTCAATTAACCCAAATGTAGGTTTTTTGCAGGGTAAGTTGTAGCTTTTACTAGCAACATTTGGGGAACATGTAGATTACTAATGGACTATTATTACATTTTTTGGGAGGGGGATGGGGAAAAAAGTAAATCTACATATATTTATGGCTTTTTTTTTTTTTTAATTACAGTTGCGTCAGGACCAAATACATTTTTTCCTCCAAATATGTTTTTTTTACCTTCATTGTATCCATCCACCTCTTGTGCATGGACCTTTGTCACGTGACTAGGATGTCACTAAAGGTCCTTCCACTTCTTCTGAATTCAGTGCGCAAATATGAGTTATGACTAAGGATGTGATATCAGCCAAAACGTGTCAATACAGCTAAATGGAGCGTCGTATGTCCATTCGTGTATCTGGATTTTTCTAATAAAGGCTCTTGAATTTTATTCAACTGTGCTGGATCCTCTGCAAGTGCGCAAATATGCCTGTGGACCCAGGGGCCAACCGGGGGATTTACCAGTTTCTCAATGGGCCATTCCAAGTCTGTCCCTCTTCATCGGTTACTTCCTATAGGTAGGGAGGACCTATCACCATTCTTGCACTGTACATTGCCAACTGGGTGTTACCATTTCCCTTGCCAAAGGGGTGTGTTCCAATACAGTCTGACTTTACTAAAAAGACATGCCAGGACTGGTGACAGGTCCTCTTTAAACTACTTGGACTTATATGTAGTGGGTTGTATAGACCAAATAGTTGTTTAGGCAGAACAGTTCAGGAATTTGTGAATCTAAAAATCAGTCATTTGGCAGCAGTCAAATTAAAGTGGATATTAGGAGTTGGGCCGTCCAGTAGATAACAGTACTGTACTTATTCCCACTTACCATGGTAAACACTATGGCCCCAAGAGCAGCATAGACCGCGTGAAGCCATGGCACCTGGAAAGACATTCAGTAATTTGAGTAATATTTTGTAGACTATGAAGAATAAAGGAAATCACTGCTAAATCAAGGGAGGACAGCTGAATAAGAAGTGTATTAATCTTACATTAAAACTGGTTACTTACATATTGGAATGGAATTAAGATGACAAGGAAAAGCCCGCTAAATAGAAGTACCATGACCAGAGTAAAGAGGACACCATGACAAGAAGTGAAGTCAACCTGTGAGATGGAAGATAATGAGATATCAGTCAGAGATATGGGTGTGGAGCATATGTAGCAGTCCTATCTACAATGGTAGGATACAACTTGTACTGATTCATTAATTCAGGCTTTTACTGCTAATTCCTGTCCTGCTGCTGTTAATGTCTTACGAAGACAGGAAGGAGCAGATATGTTGTGGTCTACAGTGCTGTCCTTTTACGTGGGATGATTTAGCAGGGAACCAATTTTTTGGGGAACGAACAAAATGTTCTTGATAATTGCCTGATCGTAGATGGATCACTAGAGTAATCCGTTGTCCCCTTAGGGCAGTGATGGTGAACCTTTTACAGACTGAGCGCCCAAACTGTAACCCAAAACCCACATATTTATCGCAAAGCGCCAACATGGCAATTTAACCTAAATACTATAGTCCAATATATCTTCCATGTACTTTATCATTTACAGTAGCTATAATAGCCTACCTACATTCAGTGTGCTGCTTGTGCCGTTTATAGGGCTGATGAATGCAGGAAATGTCTAAGGCATATTGGAAAGCCTTAGACTTTTTACAGGGTGTGAGTGCCCACAGAGAGGGCTCTGAATACCCCCTCTGGCACCCATGCCATAAGTTCACCACCACTGCCTTAGAGGTCTAGCACTTCATACGGATGACCTATCCTTATCCTTAGGATAGATCATAGGTAAGTCATCGATGGAGGTCTGACTCTTTGCATCCCCACTCGTCAGCTGTTTGATGAAGGTGCGGCACTCCGCGAGCGCCTTTGCCTCTTCCTAGGGCTGTGACGTCCCGTTCATCATTCACATGGCCTAGACTCAGCTCAGTCTCATTCATGTGAATGAGGCTGAGCTGCAATACCAAGCACAGCCTCAGTCCAATGATAATAAGCTGTGAGGAAGCCACGGTGCTGATTGGCGGGGGTCCCGAGGGTCGGACCCTCACCGATCAGATACTGATGACTTATTCTGAGGATTCTCAGACAACCCTTGGCATAAAAAGTCATAACAATGGTCACTAATAGGCGGTTCATGGATTTCCAGTTCACATAATGAAACCTAGTGTGATATAGTGATCTCTCACCTTGGTTTGGTAACTGAACAAGGTTACAGTGAGGCAGACAAGAGCAGTGATTCCAAGACACACAATCACAGACGTGGTGTTATAATAGCTGAGAAGAAAGAATATTGGGAAAATGAACAGATGGAAACTACAACACGTCAACCTACCATACAGACCTGAACTTTGTAGATGGTATTATTTATGGCAGCCTGCATTCTGCCAATGGACTGTATAAGCATTCTGTCTTAAAAAAATAATATTTCTACAGAAATTGTAGATATTTTCTTATTTTATGGCTCTAACTATTAGTAATGGAAGACTCCTGCTGCTAAATGATGCATGAATAGCTAATATGAAATTTCTTACTAGAATAATTAATTAATGATACTCTAATCCTACATGACCAGAAATCTGGAAATTAAACAGTGCTTTTTTCCTCCTCGCTCACTTCATAAGGCTTCATTCAGACGTCCGTAAGTGTTTTGCGGACCGCACATGGCCGGCTCTATAATAAAAAAGCCTGTTCTTGTCTGTGGCTGCGGACAAGAATAGGACATGTTCTATTTTTTTGCGGGGCCGCGGACCGGAAGTGCGGATGTGGACGGCACTCTGTGTGCCGTCCGCATCTTTTGCGGCCCCACTGGAAATGAATGGGTCTGCACCCGTTCCGCAAAGTTGCGGAATGGATGCGGACACATTTCCAGGACGTGTGAGTGGACCCTAAATGGTGAAAGTTTTGGAAGGGATTACGTTTGTAAGGGGAAGTGTATATTTTACGTTGGTCTCTGCTGCAGACATTGGGTATGTTTCTTCTGTAGCACAATGTTCCCAGAGAGACCACAGGGCCTTTCCCATGTTAGGGTGGGTTCACATCACGTTTTTCCCATCCGTTTTTCCCATAACGTACACAAAAGACGTATAATTTAAAAGGATGCCTCAGACTGATACCATACAGTGGCATCCGATCACCATAGCGTTCTATTGTAAAAAAAAAAAAAAAAAAGGATATTTTTTTTACATTAAAAAAAAACGTATACGTTATTTTACCGGACTCTGCAGGAAACAAGAACGTTATGTGCTGCATTTTTGTATCCTTTTTTTTCTAACATATAAATCAAACAGAGGCATAAAACGTAATGTGAACCCACCCTAAGGCTGCCATGCACAATGCAGTCCTGACAGCGGGATCTGGATGCGGTTCACCCATAAACTGCCAGGCCGCACCTATAATTGTCATCTGGCACCATGCTATTTATTTCAGATATTATGTATGGCCCGGCAAGTACAGGTGCAGCCTAGCAATTAGCGATGAGCCACATGCAGATCCCGCTGCCAGAGCTACATCATGTACGAGCAGCCTAAAGATGCTGTTATTCACCCAACAAACAGGCAAACCTAAAATTGTCAGGTGATCGAGTCCTTTATCCGGCACCAACAATCATTATTCGATGGTCAAACATTACCCTGTGGGAACTGGAATGAACAATCTCATTACAGATCATTCGTCCTCCTATTCCCATTGGTTGCCACATGTTAACAGCAGTTAACATGTTAACATATCGACTGACGCTCAATAAGGCTAGTTTCACACGAACGTTGTGTTTTGCGATTCGCAATTTGTGGATCCGCAAAAAAAACAACAAATGGCGTCCGTATGGCATCCGTATTTTTTGTGGATCCATTGTAACAATGCCTATCCTTGTCCGCAAAACGGACAAGAATAGGACATGTTCTATTTTTTTTTTTGCAGGCTACGGAACGGACATACGAATGCGGACAGCACACAGTGTGCTGTCAGTATTTTTTGCGGACCCATAAAAATGAATGGGTTCGCATCCTATCCAAAAAATGCGGATCAGAGCTCGCAAAATATACTGTCGTGTGAAAGAGGCCTAAAGGACAGAAATCTATCTGTGTGAAAGGGCCCCAATTAAATAAAGCTCCTTTTGCCACGTGCATTACTTAGGCAGAGTTCACACTTCAATTTGGTCAGTTATTTCCATCAGTTATTGTGAGCCAAAACCAGGAGTAAAGCCTACACAGAGATAAGGTATAATGTAAGGATTTGCCCTTGGTTTTGGCTCACACTAAGGGCTCATGCACACAAATGTGTGCTGTCAGTGCCTGTGCTGTGGACTGCAATTTGTGGTCCACAATGCAGGGCACTGACTGTTGGGCCTTTGCATTCGGATCGCGGATCCATTCACTTGAATAGGGTCTGCGATCGGCATCCGACGGTCTGCACTGCAAAAAAGTAGGGCATGCGCTACTTTTTTGCTGTGAGGAGGCACGACACTACTGTGTGCTTCCGTGGTGTTCCGATCCGTGCCTCCGCTCCGCATCTCCGTGATTGCGGACCCATTGAAGTGAATGGGTCCACGATCCGTGATGCGGGCTGCACGCGGCTGGTGCCCGTGTATTGCGGACCCGGCGTATGCGGCCCAAAATACGGCCATGGGCCGGCACTAGTCGTGTGCATGAGCCCTAACTGACCAAATAATTGAAGTGTGAATTCAGCCTCACATGTAAAAAACACTAGAAGGAAACTGAGTAAAGTGGATGTGCCTAAATAATCATATACAACAGTTTTAGTTTTACTTTTCAGAGTACGTCTATGCGGGACTCAAATGCTGCGGTTCTGCCTCCGCAGATTTGCGGACATGAGGCGAGGTGGTAGTTTGTTACAGCACCAGCAATTTAAGAAATCTCTTGGCACACGCTGCGAAAAAATCTGCAGCATAAGTTGATCTGCAGTGCATATTTTAAACCCCCAGCGTGTTAAATTATGACGTGGATTTCCAGTGCGGCAAATCCGCCGCAAAATCCGCAACGAGTCTGCAAAGAAATCATGCAGGTTTTGTTGTAGAATTTGCATTCAGATTTTTCTGAAGCAATTACATCCCATGTGGACATACCTTTAGGCCTCTTTCACACGGGCGTCACGGATTCAGTCCGGATGTGTTCCGGAAAATCCGCCCGCATCCGCACGTTTTGACTGCAATTGCGTACGTTCGTTCAGTTTTTTTCCGCGCGGGTGCGAAGCGCTTTGATGCGTTTTTCACGCGTGTGATAAAAAACTGAATGTTTACAAACAACATCTCTTAGCAACCATCAGTAAATCACGCATTGCATCCGCACTTGCGTGCAGATGCAATGCGTTATTCACTCAGACCCATTCACTTCAATGGGGCCAGGGCTGCGTGAAAAACGCAGAATATAGAACATGCTGCGATTTTCATGCAACGGCGAACTGATGCGTGAAAAACATCGCTCATGTGAAAAGCCCCATTGAAATGAGTGGGCCAGGATTCAGTGCGGGTGCAATGCATTCGCATCACGCATTGCACCCGCGCGGAAATCTCGCCTGTGTGAAAGAGGCCTTAGGGTGGATTCCCAAGTGACTGAATATCTGCGGATTTACGTGTGGCAAATCCACAGTGTTGCACAGTACTAGCGACATGGATGAGAATAAAAATGCAGAGTAATTTGACCTGTGGAGCGGATTTGATATCTGCAGCATGTCAATTTGTGCTGTGGTTCTCCACAGTTGACTTCACCCTTTGCAATGGAGAGGGTGAAGTCCCATGGCTTTTCCGTGGCAAAACTGCATGTAGTACCGCCACAAAAACTGCTGTGGACTTTTCCGTTACAATTTCCGCTATGTGTGGACATACAGTAAAATCTGAAACTGAATATAGTCTTTCATGCTGGACACTCAAATGAACGGAGTATACCGCAGCTTCAGGTCTGATGTTAGTGGTTCTCTGGCTCAACCATGCGATCCTAACCAGGGAACCCCCCCTCCATAACGTATCTTCATCAGACAACACCTTTATCATTGAATAAGGCCTCAAGCACATGACCACAAAACACAGATACCGGCCGTGGGTGTCCCACACTTTCCCATCCCGCCCTATTATTAAAAAAATTACTATTCTTATCCACAAAACGGACAAGAATAGGACATGTTCTATTTTTTTTTTTTGCCGGACAGACATACAGCCACATGGATGCACTTTTTGCGGCACCATAGAAATGAATGGGTGCACAAGTCATGCGTAAAAGATGCAGATCGGAAGTGGAACGCTAATCCAATCGTGTGCATGATGCCTAAGGGGTGTGGTCACCAGATACTATGTAAATCATAATTCCCAATAAAAACTTTATAAATAATCAATGGACATACCTGGATAACATTCCTGTAACGTATGACATGGAAAGTGTCTGCAAACAGAAACAGTGAAACAATGAAATCTGAAGTTTACCAATATCTGTTGGTAAGTGTTCCCCTCCAGTAAACCTAGCTGCATTATTAGGCCTCTTTCACACAAACGTTGTTTTTCTATGGGTCCACAAAAAATACTGAGAGCATACTGTGTACTGTCCGCATCCGTTTGCCCGTTCTGTAGCTTCGCAGAAAAAATAGAACATGTCCTATTCTTGTCCGTTTTGCGGACAAGGATAGGCATTGTTACAATGGATCCGCAAAAAATATGGATGCCATACGGACGACATCCGCTTTTTTTGCGGATCCACAATTTGCGGACCGCAAAACACAACGTTCGTGTGAAAGAGGCCTTATATGAACATTCCCTTTAAGTATACCAAATCGGCAGCATTATTCTGTAACCCTTGCACCACAGCAGACTTTTTATTTCATTTATGTCATTAAATAAAATGTAATACTAGAGATGAGCGAGCATGCTCGGCTGAGCGTGCTCTGGAGCAATTTTCGAGTAGTAGCGTACGCATCTTCTAATCTGTACACTAATGCGTACGCATCTTGTAATTTGTACGCATTAGTGTACAGATTATAAAATGCGTATGCATTAGTGTACAGATTATAAAATGCGTATGCATTAGTGTACAGATTATAAAATGCGTATGCATTAGTGTACAGATTATAAAATGCGTATGCATTAGTGTACAGATTATAAAATGCGTATGCATTAGTGTACAGATTATAAAATGCGTATGCATTAGTGTACAGATTATAAAATGCGTACGCTACTACTCAAGAATTGCTCCCGAGTACGCTCGGCCGAGCATGCTCGCTCATCTCTAGTAATAACCCTATGTGGTAATATACCACTATGTCACCAGGTATAATTATATAACTAAACCACCAGGAATATTAAAATGAACCCATTAAGAATACATTGCATGCTATGGACCACCATGGATATTGCTTATTAGCTCTAAGTCCACTATCGACCACCAGGGAAAATACAGTAATTATTAACCATAATTCTTCCTAGAACAGGAATTTTTTTTTAACTCTTACACCAGCACGGATATTTTTTGATCCATTATATATCAAATATATTAACCCTTTCTACCCCGGTTTTTTTTTTTTTTTAGCGTTTTCGTTTTGCGCTCTCTGCCTTCCCAGAGCCACAACTTTTTAATTTTTGTTGAGGGAAATGAAGGGTCCAAAAACGGCGAATCGTCCATTTTGATTTATTTATTTTTTCCCATTTCGCCCTTTGCCGTATTGGCAAAATATTTTTTATATTTTTATAGTATCGGCATTTTTGCACTTGGTGATAACCATGATGTGTATTTTTTCTTTATTTTGGGGAAAGGGGGATGAGAGTTGAATTTTTATATTTTTTTATTTTTCTTTCTAAATACTATATTTTTTTTACACTTTTTTATGGTTCCCATAGGGAATCTATGAGAAATTTACTGCTACAGGCAGGGGCTCCATAGGAAACACTATGCAGCAGCCTCATGTCATTCTCAATGAGGGGATGCTGCATACAAGCTCCAGCTCCTCTAATCGCCGCTGGAGGGAGCTGGAGCATACCCGGTAGCATGCGCTTCCGGTAATACACACGCTCAGATGCCGTGGTCAGGTTTGACCATGACATCTGAAGTGATAAATGTCCGATAATGCCATCCGATAATCTGTTGCGGACATGAAACAGCAGACACCCCACAGGTATGGTGTCTGCTCTGCTCCGTACTAGATATTTAGTATTACATCTTCCGGCTAAAAAAGCTACAACAAACAACTGAAGGGAGGTGCAGAAGTGCTACTCTACTTAGTAAGAAAACACCTAAATAGGATACACCCCGGATATGGTCATTTACTGCAGAGACAACTGGAAGGTGTGGTAGCATAAACCAAACAAATGGAAGTTTATGAATTTCCTCCATACTTACAAAGATGCTGAGGAGAATCAGGTTCCATGGGAAATGCCTCCTGTAAAGGATAAGATATGATGAGAATACGTCTTTACTATACACTGGACAGAATGGAGCATTCAATATTATTATGCACCGTAAAAAGGCCCTTTTCCATGGGCCGACCAAGCAGGCAATTTTTGGGAATAAACTTTTTGCTGCCAATAATTATCTGCTCATTAGTGGAGGTGAGATCTGCTTTTATATGCAGCAGTCATCTCCGCTGTGTGGGGATGAGAACTCGCTACTGTGAGCGTTCCTCCCCATACACTGTTTATGAGAAGCAGATCCCGGTTTACACAGCACGATCTGCTGCCCAGAAATGGTGATATTGGTATCCGCTGCAGAAATGGTTTCTCCAGATGAATGACCGTCTTTTCGTTCATCGGGTGATCAACGGCACCTTTACACAGGGCAGTTAGGACAAACCTCCCACCCCTTGTGAAAAAACAAGGAGCCTGTGGAACCGCATTTTTTGTTGTGCACCCTTCTATCAAAGGAGGAGCTGAAATGTTGCTTCTAGGAACATGGGTCGAATAAACCTTACCTCTTTATTATGGTGGATTAAGAGGTTTCTTGGAGTCGGGTTCCCTGAGGCTTTTTGTGCGGCAGTATTTTAATTCCTCTGCTCCTCCATTGTGTGTGATAGTGAGATGCTTACAAATTTCAGGCTCTTGTGGACTAAGGGCTGCATTACATTAACAGATGAGGCAGGCGATTGTCTGGAAGGAAGCGTTCCTTGCCTGCTCTTTAGAGGAGGAGACCGCTGCTATTACATTCAGGGATGTCCTTCACAGTATGGGGAGGAGTGATCGCTAATGTCATCAATACTGAATCATTATTAGCCGACAGCAGATCATGCAATGTAACAATGATTTTTAAGCCTCTCGAAAGATTCCAATTGCCCGATGAATGAGCTTTTGCTCAGCCATTGGGTAATTGGCGGCAGTATTACACTGTCAGATCATCGCTAACGAGCTTTACTACGAACACTTGTCAGCAATGATCTGCCCGACAATCGCCTAATGTAATACAGGTTTAATTGCCAACACAACTTATCTCTACCTTTGCCCTAATTTTATTGTACAGCAGTTGATGTCAGGTAATAGGATCCTACCTTGCTCCACTGCAGCAGGCCAGAACCAAATATGTTATAAAGAAAACAGCGCTGTGGATAAGAAAACAAGGGTTGTAGAAACTGATGAAGGTGCAGAAGATAGATAACCATTTTTTAGTTTAGTAGGGTAAATAATAATAATATAGTCTTCAACATAGCAAATGGAATTGAGGGTTATCATTTATCTTACAATAAATGTGTATAATTGATCTGAGCTTTATCTGCTCATATCTCTGGTTTGGTACCAGCTAGAGATATGGGCTTTGTATTTTTGGAAGCTGACATTCCAAGCTTTCAGATAATACCTGAATGGCAAAATCGGGATGCTGTGAATGCAGCTGAAAGTGAAAGTAAAAGCAGGCTTTACTGCGATTATTCCTGACTCAATTTCTAACAGTGATATCTCCTCTGTACAGCGGCTGTGCTTGGTATAACAGCTGAGCCCCATTCTCTCCATACATCGGTCACATGGCCTAGGAAGAGGCCGCTGCACTCACAGACCACCTGTCCCCACGTGTTGGACCCCCTGCCAATCTGATATTGATTAGCTATCCTGAGGATAGCTCATCAGTAATAATTCAGCTTAATCTCTGTAGGAATGAAGTTCATGAGGAGACCTGAAGTACAGAGAGGAGGTGGGGATGTGGCTGTGTCCTTCTGTGTGATTAGGACAGGTTTTGTGTGTACTAATATGACGGCGGCAATTTTGTTTCTCCTAATCATTGCTCCCCAGACAAAATGAGCCATTATAACTAATGAAAGATATTTGGGAATATATTTATAATAAAGTAATATTAACATATTTTCATTTTCTTAATTCCCAGAGAACCCCTTTAACCTTTTTGCCAGATGATTAAAAATCAGTGCAGGTAAAGTAAAGCAAATTATTTTCAGTCACATATATTTTTATGTGATTTATGCCTCATGCACAACCGTATTTTCAGTCAACATACCATCCACATTTTTTGTGGATCTTTTCATTTCAATGGAGCCACAAAAGATGCGGACAGCACACTGTACGCTGTCTGCATCCATATGTCCGTTCCGCTGCCCCGCAAAAAGATAGAACATGTCCTATTCTTGTCCGTTTTGCATTTCTACAGGAGTTTTAAAAAAAAATAGCAGCATGCACTCGGCTATTATCCGCCTTTTACAGATCCACGTTTTGCGAACCGCAAAACACATAGGTCGTGTGCATGGGGCCCTAAACTGTGAAAAGCTTTAGACTCAGTTCTTCAATATCTGTATCATTATAAGTAAGGTTTCAGTCTCATACTTACTAGGAAGCCCAATACCAGCCAGGGTTTTCCTGAACGTACTCCTTCACCGGGTCACTGAAAGACAAGCAGATACATGTATTATACAGGGTGGGCCATTTATATGGATACACCTAAATAAAATGTGAATGGTTGGTGGTGGGTGCTGACCATGGCGGCCATTTTGAAGTCGGCCATTTTGGATCCAACTTTAGTTTTTTCAATGGGAAGAGGGTAATGTGACACATCAGACTTATTGAGAATTTCAGAAGAAAAACAATGATGTGCTTGGTTTTAACGTAACTTTTTTCTTTCATGAGTTATTTACAAGTTTCTCACCACTTATAACATGTGTTCAAAGTGCTGCCCATTGTGTTGGATTGTCAATGCAATCCTCTTCTCCCACTCTTCACACACTGATAGCAACACCGCAGAAGAAATGCTAGCACAGACTTCTAGTATCCGTAGTTTCAGGTGCTGCACATCTTGTATCTTCACAGCATAGACAACTGCCTTCAGATGACCCCAAAGATAAAAGTCTAAGGGGGTCAGATTGGGAGACCTTGGTCTTGCTATAGGTCACGTGATGCTGGCCATGTCACGTGACCTACCTCTGAGTACTGGCAGGGAAGCCAGCACTTCCTGTTTCAGTTTGGGAATTAGGTCACGTGACGCCGCCCCATCACGTGACCTACTAGGAGCCCTATTTAAACAGGCAGCCTGCCAGCCACAGGTTGCCTGTGATTAGTCTAACTACCAGTGCTTGTGTTTGTGATCCTCTGCGACTTTAGTACTTGACTCCGGCCTGTGTTTTTGACCTTGTTCCTGCTCTCTCCCCTGGTTTTGACGTGACTTCCTGGTACAACTTTGGCTTGCTGACCTTCCGATATTGTGTTTGTGTTCTGTCTTTGTTTATTGTGTTCTCCTCTTGTTACCCTTCCCTTTATGCCCCTGCACTTATCTAGGCTAGCGTTTGCCGCCCAGTTACGCACCGTTACTTAGGACGGGCCGTGTAAGTAGGTAGGGACAGAGGTGGGGCTCAAGTCAGGGCTCACTCCACCCCCCCCCCTTCGTGACAGCAGTGCTATATAATCTTATATTACAAAGATGGCAGCTGCAAAGCCTAAGGATCCATTCACACAACTGCATATGTTTTGCAGTCCACAAAACACGGATACTGGCTGCATGCGTCCCACATTTTGCAGTCCTGACAGTCCGCCCTGTGTTAAAAATGCCTATTCTTGTCTGAAAAATGGACAAGAATGAGACATGTTCTATATTTTTTGCAGAACTGCGTGACGGACATATGGATGCGGATTGCATCTTTTGCAGCCCTACTGAAATGAGTCTGCATCCGATCCGCATTCACCATCCGTACATATAGTATGTCGCTTCCGCATCCCCACAAAAAAAGATGTGGATGCGGACTGAAAGTACGGTCGTGTGAATGGACCCTTAGAGGTGAACTGCCATGTAACACTCACCTGAAGGTAAAAAGAGCCACAATGGCCACAGTCACCAGCAGCTGTAAGGAAAGGATTGAATACACCTGGGAGATAAGAAGAAAACAATATACTTTATTTGACAGAGTATACACTAGGCCATGATATCACCACTGTCACGTTCCCTCCGCAGGGACAATGGCTCAGTGTTCAGCCTCATACAGCTCCGTCCTCCTCCCCCATGTTTTCATGATGTCTTCACTTTACACTGTAGATCTCTTACTCCACACTTACCTTCCTAATAAATGACCGGCGCACCCTGTCATCCTCCCAACTCATTGAGGTCAGCATCTCGGTGTCTCCGGGGTAGGCTCCACTGCCGTAGCCGGGGCTGCTGCCTGTGTGACACAGTGACAGTTAGTGTTTACTGCCCACAGTACTGATGTGATCGGGCATCTAGTGCCAGCGTATGCCAGGCCCCAGAATTACAGAAAAAATCAAATCTAATCCTTTTTACTAGCTGAGAACTGTCTCTGTGTAACAAATCCTGCCAAAAAGCGCATCAAACAATTAAAATAACCTCCAATATCATCAATTACAGCTACAATATGTTCATACATCCTAATGTCAAGATAAATCAATAGAAAACAAGACGTAAAATCACATAAAAAATTGAACTGAAGACATAATGAGACTAAAATGATTATATGTTTGATAACGCTGTATGCTATGTTATGGAGATCCCCCCTAATAACTGTTTTTATTGCTCAAGGCAATCAATCAGGGCTCAGGTTTCATTTCTTATAACTGTTAATATGAAAGCTGTCATGTGATTGGCTGCCCTGGGCAATAAACAGTTTTTCTTCTGCAATATATGTATGACTTTAAGGCTACATGCACAAGACCATATGTATTTAGCGGTCCGCAAAATGTGGATTCTCAAAAAATACGGATGGCGTCTGTGTGACATCCGTGTTGCATCTGGTTTTTTTTTGCGGATCCATTGTAACAATGCCTATCCTTTTCCACAAAACGGACAAGAATAGGACATTCTCTATATTTTTAGCGGGGCTACGGAATGGACATACGGATGCGGACAGCACACAGGGGGGGCTGTCTGCATTTTTTGAGGACTCTTTGAGGACATTTTTTGAAATAAATGGATCCACATCCTATCCACAAAAAAAAATTAAAATGGATGTGTGCATGAGGCCTTATATGTATAAAATCGGAGTCCTGTGGAGGTAAAGTACAGCGCCATATTGATTGTCTGGAGCAATAGTATACATGCTTGCATGAACCCTTAGGGTCTGTCCACATGAGACGTAACATGTGGCAGAAAACCCTGGACAAATCCACAGCAATATCTTGATGAGTTACAGTACTTTTGAGTTTTGGTGCAGATTTGCTGTGGAATTTACTCTCTGCATTGGCATGGCGCTGAATCTCCTTAACAAGACCAGTCCTGTATGGAGACTCACTGGAAGTGCACAATGATATGGAGACTTATTGGCAATGCCTCATACAAAATTAATATGCAAAGAGGTATCTCACAAGAAAGAAAACCATCTCGCCAGCGCCACCTATTGGAAGTGGCTCCCTATGAGTCACATTATGGGGTTAGGGATTCCAGTTTATATAGTGCAGTAGTGTAATGTAGATTTTTGTGACTTTCATATTTTCTTTGGAAAGGAAACACCTCTGGCACGCACCTGTTTTTGTTGTAGTTGGGGCTTTAAGCTGGCTATACAGTCAGACCTTATAGCCATGTTGGTACCATGTACATTAGATGACAATACTATGTGTAGGGGGTAGCCCAAGTATCCAAGGTCTGCTGTCAGGGGAAACAAGGATTGAGTATCCTGGATTTCAATACTATGTTTCCCTGGGCTATGCACATGCTTGGCCATACATGTATATATATGGGGAAATTTGGGAGCCAACCAGTGTTTTTCCAATAGTTAGCTAAATTATGCCTCACTCACATGGGGTTGTCCTACAACAGCGTTTTCTGACCAGAAACTTATCATGATTGGTGGTCAGATTGTCAAGAAATGCTGTACACAATTACTGAAAATCAGTTGCCCCAGTTTCCCATGCATGGAGGGTGGGTTGGCCATGCATGCACAGTCAATCTACATTGACAAGACCATCTCACAATCACCTGCTTCTAGCACCCCGATTCATTGGAAGTAACTGGATGAGAACAGGGGACAATGGGAGTCAAACTCCAAACTAACTGACCCAAATATTTGACAGATCATAAATAAGTTTAAAAAAAATGTTGCACTATCTGAATTAAAGAAATAGGAAAAAGTCTGAAAAATTGAGAAAAATACAAGTTTTTCAAGGGTAAGGGTTCAGATTTACCTGTGTCCTCTTGTGTCCAGTTGGGATATGGTGTCACAGTGGGAGATGTTTTAAGAAATCCAACCTTCTTCCCATCTTCTGCTGTCGCTTCCTCATAGGAAGGAGGTGCTGAGGGAGCCAGGGTACTTGACTGCACGTCTGCATTACCTCCTCCACTCTCTGAGGGCTTATTTGTAACAGAGACCTTCAGAAAAAATGCTCAAGATTGGTGAAATGATTTAACCAAGTACAACAGATATATCTAAATGAGCATTAGATAGAATGGAGGAATTTCAGCATACGGGATCCTGGGCACTGCAGGTCTACAACTGCTGCATGGAGAAAGCTTGCCAATGTAAAATTTACTATAAAATCAAATTCTACGTTCACTTAAAGCTTTCTGGGATCAGCATATTGATGGTCTATCCTCAGGATAGGCCATCAATAACAGATCAGTGGGGTCCAGTGTAGTATATTACGTTCAGTGGAAAGAGATGAAGGGGAAGTGAACTGCATCGCTGCTAATACATAGATGCCTTGCAGAACCAGGGGCATAACTACCATTGTGGCAGACCATGCGACTTCTATGGGGCCCAAGGCAAGAGGGGGCCCAGTTGGCTTCATCCACTCTTTATTTGGGGTGAAAACTTGGTCAGGACTCTACTCTCTAAAGGAACAACTTTTAGTACATGAGGCAGTGGAAAAAAGGGAAACCCTTCTGACCTGTGTGGAGGGCCTGGTTTGATCCTTACTATGGGGCTCTTATTTCTCTATGTATGCCACTGAGGCCAACCACTTCTTAGATTGATCTGGTGATCCGTTGATTAAAACAGACCCAGCTAAAGTAACGGTTAGGGAAATGTAGAATTACATGCTGCCCATTCAAATGTATTAAGAAATGGACTACTCTGGCCCACTAGAACAAGAGTTGTTTTTTTCTAGTGGCTCAAGAGAAGAGGTCCTCCTTTATGGTGGTCAGAATCGGGACTGTTGGCATGTATGCACATACAGAATCATAGTATACAAAATATATATTTATTTTAGCCTGCCACAAAATTATTATAATCTGTCACAAATTACAAAACACTGATTTCACAGCACAAAACAAAATGAGACTGTTCCATCCTAATATAAAAAGAGTGATTGTCATATGGCACAGTGAACACGTCACCATCTCCCTTCTACACAGAAGCCAAAGTGTTACTCACAAAGTGGCCACCATATCCATGGAAAATGCATTTTGGATAAAGCATTGTATAAGAGTGATGTGATCTAAAGCTATGGTGATCGCATTATTATGGCTCTTTACATGAAGCTCTCATGACAGGAAGCCCAGTGTTCGGTTACTGCCACCTGAAATTCCAGTTCTACATCTTCTAGAAGTCTAAAGTACACATTCGATCCGCTCGGCCTTCTTGGCACATGGCATTACTAAAGTACTGAGCTTATACAAGTATCTTACGGTGCCATCTCCCATAGGTGAACCAGTTTAGAGAAACAGGCAATGATGTGAAAAACAGGACTACGGCATTAAAGCAGTGACCCAGCAACTATGCCAACTGAACAAGGCTTTTTGACCGAGGATGCAGGAATAGTGAAATGGGGTTATCTATTTTGGATATAACTTTTTATGAAAGGGATAATAAGCTGATCACATGGAGTCTCAGTGCTGGGATCCTCAGCGATCACCTGTTATCTGTGAGGGAACTCAGCAGCAAGTATTCACTTTCTCTGCAGCGCCACCCATGGGGAAATGAAGCATTACAGCAGTTCCCATTGAAATCAATTATCTGTGCAATGTTGGGCTGTCTTCTCTAGCTTATAAATGAGGGTCCTGAATGGGGGATTTCCTTCTATAGTCAGGCAACCGTATTACAGAATTGTCTTTGAATATTTGTCAAAACAGAAGACTACACAGTATTTTATCAGAAATCAATTAATTTCATATTAATTGGCCATGTTTTAAGATCAATAATTAATCTTTTTTTTCTGCCACAACCTGAAGTATATGATACAATTCACAGATTAAGGTACAGTTGGACAACCAATCGTCCCTCTGTGAGCCATGTTAAATCCAAAAATCTATAATGATTTAATGTGCAACATCTAGGTTCAGTTTCCATGTGTGGTCATACGGTCATCCTTAGTGGCAAATAATAGTGTTATTAGTTTTGTAAATGATAGTTATCCTGATTTGGGCATAAAGCCCGTACTCAGGACCAACCCCCTCTCAGAGGTGCACCACCAATGAGGTCAGGAGAGGTGATTGCCTCAGGCTGCACAAGGTAGGGGGAAGAGGGGGGCAGCGGAAGGGCCATGGGCAATGAGCACTTTTATTGTGGCAAAGAGGTTAGGTTAAGAAATTGGCATGGGGCCGGCGTTTCAGTTTTCGCCTCATGCAGCAGAAAGGCTAGGTGCACCCCTGTGGCCCCTCTATAAGCCAGAGCAGAGAGCATGTATGTCTATGGGACAGCAGCAGCAGAGCAGGAAGAGAGAAGGGAGACGGCACGTTGTGCACTGCGAGTGGCAGGGGTGTCGAACCTGCCTATCTGATATTGATGACCTTTCCTGACCGTAGGTCATCAATATTATAAAGCCCGGACAACCTCTTTAATGTGATAGTGGATTTGGGCCATCTGTATTACACAACGACATGGTACAACACTACATTTCCCCTGTAGAAAATGACCATCTGACCACAACATCCCCAGGCAAAATCTACTGTTTGCCAGGGATATCTGTGAGGAGATATCAACTTTAGCACAACATTCTCCCCTCCTGCCAATTTTATCATTACTTGGATTCCATTAATTACTTCTACCTCAAGAGATTTGAAGATGAATTTAACTCATAAATTCTGATAAATTAAACATAGCTTAAAGCATGAGTCAAATAATTTTGCAGCACTCAAAAAGGAATCATGCTCATATTCCTTGTGTAGTTGTGAGAAAAACACCCAAGATGTCCAGAATACGATCCACTTTAATTTAAAGGGGTTACCCCACAAAAAAAGTATTCTGTGGTTTTCTAACCAGCACCTGAATCTGAATACTTTTGTAATTGCATGTAATTAAAAATTTAGCATAGCCACTAAGCTATTCAATAAAATGTATCTGTATAGCGCCACCTGCAGTTTGTTTTTTTTCCTTGTTTCTTTGTCCTGCTCACTGAGATGGCCGCACATGCTCAGTTTCATCCTTCAACTGCTTCCTGAACTGTGATAGGGAGAGCATGGGCACGCCCCCTTAGCTGCAGCAGAAAAGACACTCCCCTTGAGCTGCCAGCTAGCTTTATTAAAAAGAGATTGTCATGTACTATATGATGTCTGATTTTCATTTTTTACATTAATCATGGGATAACCGCTTTAACAGATTAAAGAAACACAATCACAAAATATGTCAGAAGACCGGAAGTTTCGGTCCAACAGGACCTTCCTCAGTGGTAATATCTGTGGTGAGAGAACGTGCTGGAGTGTATACGATCCTTACCAGAACATCACACTCCAGCACGTTCTCTCACCACAGATATTACCGCTTCCTTATTGAGTGCTGAAAAATTTGTTGACTCATATTAAAAGGCTGACAAGTTCTTCACAAAATCGCAGGTACCAATTCAAAAATGCAGACCGCAGCCCCTTTTACCTTACATAGCCTAAAACATGACATTGCAGGATGTTACACATACAATTTAGGTTAATGGGTCTTCCATCCCCCCTTATACAGTGATTCATAACCTATTATTAGATAGGACGCAGTTTCTGATAGATAGGATCTCGTCTCTGGGATCACAGACGAGATAGTCTTGTTACACAGATGAGAAGATTTGTCATTATACAAACTGTTCATTGTGAAAAGATGTGTAATGTGTGTGTATACAGTATGATAGATAGATAGATAGATAGATAGATAGATAGATAGATAGTCATTAGTATAGACACTATGTCCTATGCTACACATTAGGTGTAAACTAGAAGTACAATAAAGGGGTTAACACTTATTCTTGTGCACATTGGGCCGCCACATGGGGACGTGTCCTCGGCGCTTTGTGACGCAGTATTACTGTTCTCTCCAGTAGCTTGTTTCACCTTCTGGAAGTGACTGGATATTGCATAATTCATGTATCCAGCTCCTCTTAAATTACCTTTAACTGACAGGTGCTGTTTTATCAAGTATTTGCTATATTAGATTTCCCTGACTGTATTCCAATCATCCACCTGCAGGATGATAGTGATAGTTGGTAGAACTCTGTGGATTGACATACGTATGATGGCTTATGTAAGACATGCAGTGTTATCTATGAGGAGCACTATCAGCAGTGGGAATGTGCACTCTCCCGGTGCTGTGCTGTGTTAGTTGGGATGCTGGGAAGCAGCACTTACCTTTCCCTGGGTCATGATGCTGGGCTCTGGGCTCTCCAGGTGCCGGATGCTCAGATCTGGACCAGCAGTAATGATGCTTTACCTTCTAGCAACATCCAGCAGCCTGTGGACTGTACCATTCCTCCGCAGTCAAGCAGGGGGAGCAGTCAATCTGCATTCGAGCTTACAGGAGGGATTAGACATCACATGCTTCCACAAAACACCAGCAAATGCTAGAACAGCGTGTGACTAATAGAATTTATAAGGATCTATGAAATATGGAAATGAAACAAAACTCTAGGGTTATAGAGATGGTCCCTCCAGCCATATAATTATATACAAAACTTATAAATTGTGAATCATTACAAATTTTCTGAAATTGAAATGATGAGATGCTATGAGGGTGGATTGGGGACTTCAGGGGCCCTGGAAAAAAAATCAAAAGTGGCCCAATGTTGTAGGTGGGTCCATCACAAGTAGTCAGGGCCATAAAAATATATTTCACGTCAAAATCCACATCAAATGCGCTCCCCATTGTTTTCAGTGCAGGTAGATTAGCCCCCATTGAATGAGGATGCAGACACACAGCGGGTGTTAAAGCAAATTGGTAGAAGAAATCTAAATATTTGTGCAGTGGATTCTGCTGCAGAAGATTTACTGTGAACATATCCTTATATATGTACCAGGGGTCTATAATTTCTGATCAGTAGGGATTGAACTGCTGGGACCCCCAAAACAGTAAAACTGTGTTGCAATTATAACAGACGGGTCTGCTTTCATATTCTTTCATATTTCCAGCCATAGATGACTGTGCAGTGCAGTCATTACATACAGAGATGCATGTTCATCACATACACGGATGCATTCATAGATACGTTCATCACAAATACAGATGCCTTCATATGCATGCTTGTGACTAGAGATGAGCGACTTATTCAGAAAATTATTTGCCGAACTTTTCCTAAAATTCGTATATTCGACGAATAGATTCGTTGTATTTGCGTACAAAATATACGCTATTATGTGCTATTAGCGAACATTCACTCACTAATAACTTTCATTTAGAAAATGTACGCAACTTCTTAGAAGACATACGCTTGAGCGTACAAATAGCTTACGAATCTCAGCGTATTATTGTCTAAGCGATTACGTAATACGCAGGCACGTACGAGGAGAGGCCACGGCGTGCACTCCTCAGAGACAGAGCGAATATTCGAGACATATATATGGTAAAGTGCAAATACATTATTATAGGTATAATATATAAATTTTAAATATCACCTACCTAGTATGCTCACGGACACGTTTAAGTCTCTTTTCTTCTGACGCTTGTCATAGAACTGGAGCAGAGTCCCAAACTCAGTCGCAATTTGTAATCCACATAGGTAAAATTGTAATCCAAATGGGTAAAAAAAATAGCAGCAAAGGTTCCTTAAAAAACCCTCTTTCGAGGGGCTCCCCAAATAACCTGAAAAGGGGGAAAAAGGGATGAGGCGCACGAATGCGCAACTTAATTTCCTGAGTTGCCTCGTCATCTTCCCGCGCTGAAGAAAGGGGCGGAACTACCAGGGAGGAGTCTGCATCGCTGAATTGAATTCGTACGCAACAGCGTATAGAGTAACTAAATTATATGTAGAATAGAGTATAATTTATAGGACACACTACGTAGCGAATGCGTACAAAAGCGAAGCGAATCACCTAATATTCGGATTCGCTTCGCAGCTGAAAAATCCCAAGATTCAATACGAATCTACGAAGCGGCGAATAGATTCGCTCATCTCTACTTGTGACATACATAGAGGCACTCATACACACAGTTGTCACATGTATGGAGGCACTCATACACACAGTTATCACATACATGGAGGCACTCATACACACAGTTATCACATACATGGAGGCACTCATACACACAGTTATCACATACATGGAGGCACTCATACACACAGTTATCACATACATGGAGGCACTCATACACACAGTTGGCACATACATGGAGGCACTCATACACACAGTTGTCACATACATGAAGGCACTCATACACACAGTTATCACATACATGGAGGCACTCATGCACACAGTTGTCACATACATGGAGACACTAATACACACAGTTATCACATACATGGAGGCACTCATACACACAGTTGGCACATACATGGAGGCACTCATACACACAGTTGTCACATACATGGAGGCACTCATACACACAGTTATCACATACATAGAGGCACTCATACACACAGTTATCACATACATGGAGGCACTCATACACACAGTTATCACATACATGGGGGCACTCATACACACAGTTGTCACATACATGGAGGCACTCATACACACAGTTGTCACATACATGGAGGCACTAATACACACAGTTATCACATACATGGAGGCACTAATACACACAGTTATCACATACATGGAGGCGCTCATACACACAGTTGGCACATACATGGAGGCACTCATACACACAGTTGTCACATACATGGAGGCATTCATACACACAGTTATCACATACATGGAGGCACTCATACACACAGTTATCGCATACATGGAGGCACTCATACACACAGTTGTCACATACATGGAGGCACACATACACACAGTTATCACATACATGGAGGCACTCATACACACAGTTATCACATACATGGGGGCACTCATACACACAGTTGGCACATACATGGAGCCATTCATACACACAGTTATCACATACATGGAGGCACACATACACACAGTTATCACATACATGGAGGCACACATACACACAGTTATCACATACATGGAGGCACTCATACACACAGTTATCACATACATGGAGGCACTCATACACACAGTTATCACATACATGGAGGCACTAATACACACAGTTATCACATACATGGAGGCACTCATACACACAGTTATCACATACATGGAGGCACTCATACACACAGTTATCACATACATGGAGGCACTCATACACACAGTTATCACATACATGGAGGCACTCATACACACAGTTGGCACATACATGGAGGCACTCATACACACAGTTGTCACATACATGAAGGCACTCATACACACAGTTATCACATACATGGAGGCACTCATGCACACAGTTGTCACATACATGGAGGCACTCATACACACAGTTATCACATACATAGAGGCACTCATACACACAGTTATCACATACATGGAGGCACTCATACACACAGTTATCACATACATGGGGGCACTCATACACACAGTTGTCACATACATGGAGGCACTCATACACACAGTTGTCACATACATGGAGGCACTAATACACACAGTTATCACATACATGGAGGCACTAATACACACAGTTATCACATACATGGAGGCGCTCATACACACAGTTGGCACATACATGGAGGCACTCATACACACAGTTATCACATACATGGAGGCATTCATACACACAGTTATCACATACATGGAGGCACTCATACACACAGTTATCGCATACATGGAGGCACTCATACACACAGTTGTCACATACATGGAGGCACACATACACACAGTTATCACATACATGGAGGCACTCATACACACAGTTATCACATACATGGGGGCACTCATACACACAGTTGGCACGTACATGGAGCCATTCATACACACAGTTATCACATACATGGAGGCACACATACACACAGTTATCACATACATGGAGGCACTCATACACACAGTTGGCACATACATGGAGGCACTCATACACACAGTTATCACATACATGGAGGCACTCATACACACAGTTATCACATACATGGAGGCACTCATACACACAGTTGGCACATATATGTTTGTTCTAACTCTATACTTTGCATTATGCTTAGATATTTGCATATACAACCGTAACTAACTGTACGGTCTGCATAGGTGTATATTCTATATGGACACATGAATGTGTGTCATTATAATCTCAACACTCTTATACACTTACTCTCCTCGAGGATCTCTGTGGTCTCTATCCTGATCTCTGTGGTCTCTTCCAGAAATGCCGCTTTTTGTTTTGCACGTTTTCCTTAGAAGTCCTGCTTTTTCCAGAGTAACAGCCAAAGGGACTCTGCTAGGTACCATTCTGAAAACGGCAGAAAGGAACTTTGTAAACTGTTATTGATGATCCTTATATGTAGATGGGATTAGATTTACAGTGCTTTTGTCAAGTGTGTGCTATTCTAACCTCAGCTTGTGCTAGGTGTTTGCCTTCAATAGAACAAAACACAGTTTGCAGGAATCTATGATCTGCAAAGTGCATTTGTCCTAGGGAATAGGACACCCACCTGGCAAATGCACGCTTCCTCCCATCTCCAGATTGTTTTGCTGCTAGTAGTCTTTGCAACAAATTCTAATGATATGTAATTGTGTCAAGCAGTTCTGAAAAGCAGAAGCAGATGGCTCATCCAGAATCAACTGAGAGTGAGTAACAGAACTGAGTAACAGAAGACTACCATGATCTGAAGTGAAAAATCTGGTAGGTAGAAAAGGAGTTGTTGGGACTGAAAAAAATTATTTTAAAAAAAAGTAATAGAAAGATTTGGGAGCAGAGAAATATTTGTGTTATTTGAGATAAACTAAATGATTAAGAGAGAGCTCACAGTTGTAAGGGCTCGTTCACACGGCCGTTGTGTGGCCGTGCTCGAATTGCGTCCTGCATACGGTGGGTCCGCAATACACGGGCACCGGCCGTGTGAACTCCGCATCACTGATCGCAGACCCATTCTCTTGAATGGGTCCGCAATCACGGAGATGTGGTGCGGTGCCGAACGGAGGCACGGATTGGAACCCCACCACTTCCGTGGTGTTTCTGTCCGTGCCTTCGCACCGCAAAAACATAGAACATGTTCTATGTTTTTGCGGTGCGGACAGTTGGATGCGGATCGCGGATCCCATTGAAGCAAATGGGTCCGTGATCTGCATGCGGAAGGACCACAGTAGGTGCCCGTGCACTGCAGACCTCAATTTGCGGTCCGCAGCACAGGCATGGCCACACTATGGCCGTGTGAACGAGCCCTAAGTCAAAGCATACGAAACTGGAATTTTCAACCCATACTTTTAACTGAATGACACCTTGAACAACTGCCTAGGGGACAGGCCTTCCACCTGGCCTCTCGGAAAAATTCTGAGCAATTCTATTTCCACACGGTTGGACTTGTTGAATTTACTTAAACCAGCATATAAGTGATCAACAACAATCCACAGGTCATCAATGAAAAGTATCTGTAAGGGAATGAATTTAGACCTAAATCAGTTTCCCTGTATTTCTGAGCTCAGAAACATGTTTCGAATCATTTGTTTTTAAATTAGGACTGATTATAAACTAACTAGCAGCATATATACAGGATTACTACACCAGCAGACAGGGTAGCACAGAAAAGTATCTGGGATTTCACACGTTTTTAATTTTTGATCAATTTTTTTTTACTTTGTTGATTATATTTAAACTAGCAGCATGTATACGTGTTTACTATACCAATACACAGGGTAGTGCACACCATTATTTGAGAGGCTCAAAAATGTCCTGACTACGGAAGGGTTCCAAACGAAAGACCCAGAACCAGAATGTGGGTAGTAGCAGCACCATCTATCCGGCCAGAAATAGTGGTAGTAGTAGTAGTAGGTCGCAGTTGTCCCTGCTGGCTTCGGAAAGGTGCAACATTATAGTAGAGGAGGAAGATGAGCAGGATGAGCTGTGGAGCCAGCAGTCACAGTGTTCCTCCTGCTCCTCCTACTTGCAGCACCAAAGGAGGCTTTCAGTGGAGTCCTCCCAGTCTTCACTGCCCCTTCCTAGAGGGATGCCTTCTTTTCTTATAAGAAATAGCAAGAAAACTCCACCATGCTCTATGGCAAATAGCCAAGTCTCCCTTTTGACAACTTGTATGAGAGCAGTCAGCATTTGTACTGCCCCGAGGAGGAGGTGGAGGAGGAGGCTACAGACCGCAGGCATAGTCATGTTGGTGGTAGTAGTGGTCCCCACAGCCACGCTATTGGCATTGGGGGTAGCGACAGTGGCAGTCGGAGAGCAAGGGAAGGGAGCCTAAGGAACCACCATGATATTCCACAGTCTGATAGAAGCGAACGGGATGGTGAGGACTCCTAGGACTCCTAGGCCAATCTGCTCAATCATATGCATCCCACTTGGTGGCCCAATCTCATTGTGAAGGCGTGGAACTTAAACTGCTGGGACAGTGCAGGAGAGAGCAAGGAGAGGTATCGCTGTGTGCATTACGTTCTAGTACACCCACATTCATAGTTAATCTCTTCTGTAGGTACTGTGCCGTCAGTATTATAGGCAGTTGTAATTTATCACCATCTACATCACTGTGCAGAGCAACAAAATTCATTCCCTTTTGGTAGCTGTGGAATTATTGTGCGGTGCATTATTGCAGGGCAATAAAAGCGTCAGGTCTAATTTATCACTGTGGGCTTAAAGGGTTTATTCAACCACAAAAATGCCCCCCCCCCCAAATTCCGAGTCCCCTCACACAGATTGTGCTTACCTCTCTCCCCAGCACCCACGCCGCTTCTGCTCCCCGCACTGCCGCCGTTGCATCTCCGGGGATGAGACGTAATGCTAGGGAGGCTCATTCGCGTCACGGCCTGCTATTGGCTGTTACACACCCCACTCCCCCATCACCGGATACGCTACACTACAGGGAGATGCAGTTGCGGCCATTCGGGCATCAGGAGATCGAGGTAAGTACAATCTGTGTGAGGGGCCAAACATTTGGGGGCATTTTCGGGATTGGATAACCCCTTTAACCTTGCAGTGCCCCAAGATTCAAGTAGTGGCCCCATGGCAGAGTGAGGACGTTGGCAGTAGCAACAGCAGCGACAGTTGGGGAGGCCCCATGACAGACTGGGGAGGGAAGCAGTAGCAATATGGCAACATCACTGTTCATTCTTCTGATCCGTCAGAAGTACATAAAACAAGAAAAAAAAACAATCCTGTATTTTGAGGATCCATAAAGCCTCTTCAGACAGTCAGCATTTTGTCATTCTTTTGTATCAGTATTTGATGATAAATTGTAAGTGAAAAACAGGAGTGTGTCTAAAATAGAGCAGGACCCACTCCTGCTTTTGCCTTACAAATTCTGTTCAATTACTGATGCAACACACTGGCCAAACACTGACTAAAAGAACATATTAGCTACAATAATTTGTGTCTGGTTTGTGGAGTGATCTGTGTGGTTCATTTCAATAACTAACGACACATCTCCCGTATGGCTATAATCCAGCTGCCATGTTAAATCCATCCAGCAAGTTCGGCCCATCTGGTTTTAATCGTCATATATGTTGAAAGCAAAATACCATTAAGTTTGTAGTATGGAAGGATCCCAGATCTTATGGAGGGCTAAAATTTGTTAATATTCATAGTGACATAGAATTTTTTAAAATTTGCCATGGCTGTAAGAGTGACAGCAAATAAAATTTTCCAAAACAGAACGTGGTAGCTAGGAATGGTGAATATGGGTTTAGTTGGTGGAGCGATTTTCCTGCTAATACCATAGTAGTCGTGACCATAAATTATTGCAATTAAGATGCAGACTATTTTTTTTTTTGCTAAATGACCATATTAGCTATGATGAATTTGGGTCAAGTGGGTGGAAAGATTTGTGTGGTTCATTTCGATAACCAACAGCAAACCTCCTGTATGGCAATAATGCAGTTGCCATGTTTGATCCATCCAGCAAGTTTGTTGTTCGCATCTGGTTTTAACCCTAATATTAATAGTTAGTTGACCTCAGGCATTCCACGTCCAACTTCCTTGAGGGCCAAGTGTCATTCAGCATGAACTCTTCTGTGGTGCCCTTACATGTCCGGGCTGCACTGAAGGAATCTTTAGAGATGAACGAATCGAAGTTGATGAAGTGGAATGGTTGGATGGTTTGCTGAAGTTCCCAAAAAGATTTGATAGAAATTTATTTGTGACAAATTGCATTAGAAAACAGCTATTTCCTGGCTGCAGAGAGCCTGTATATTGGTGTAGAGCACTCTGCATTGCAGAAACACGCATAGGGAATCCACTGTGGGTTAGCATGACACACAGATGACATTTGTTACTCTTAGAATCACTTCACACTTCACTTATTTGGTCAGTTACAGGGCCAAAACTGACCAAATAACTCAAGTGTGAACTCAACCTTACAGGTCAAAGTTAGCACCAGGTACAAAGAACTGTGCAGAGGCGCAAGTTCCCACTATAGCATGAAAGAGCACACTCCTTTTACACCTTTGGCAGTTGATTCCACATAGATTTCTACAGAACCTGTTCTGTTACACGCTAATACAAGGAGAGCCCCTCCAACAGAGTGGAGAGGGTGTCAGCAGTAAGTTTGTGTTGATTTCCCCGATTATTTTGCCCTTCCTCCGATTCCCCCAAAAAACGGATCCTGTCTTTTCAGCATCCACCTTCACATGGTCAGCATTTGGTCCGTAATCCATCAGTATTGTTACGTAAAAAAAAAACAAACAAAACAAGAGTGGATCCAAAACAGAGATGACATGTGATTGGAAAGTTTCCATGTCTTTTGTACCCCCTCCTGCTTTTGGCTTCCAATTCATGAGCAATTCCTGATGCAAAATAGGGACTGTATGATACAGGCCTTATGGCCACTCCAAATGCAGGATCCATTGTGTTTCTCATTTTTCCATCCTTCTGACAAATCAGAAGAAGGGTAAAATAAATGGTGATGTCAACAAGGCAAAACAAGGACAATAGCAGCCCTGTCATAGAGTTGATGGGGGGGGGCAACCACATGAGGAGTCAACACAGTAGCCCAGTCACAGAGTGGTGAGAGTGGCAACAGCATGAGGAGTCAACTCAGTGGCCCAGTGACAGAGTGGTGAGGTGGCAACAGCATGAGAAGTCAACACAGTGGCCCAGTCACAGAGTGGTAAGGGTGGCAACAGCATGAGGAGTCAACACAGGAGCCCAGTCACAGAGTGGTGAGGGTGGCAACAGCATGAGGAGTCAATACAGTGTCCCAGTGACAGATTGGTGAGGGTGGCAACAGCATGAGGAGTCAACACAGGGGCCCAGTCACAGAGTAGAGAGGTGGGGGCAAAAACAGTGGTAGTAACCGCACAACATGGTGGGTGGCAGTAGGGGCATATGGCAGCAGGTGTGTGGCATCAGGTGGGTGGCAGCATCCGAATAGTGGCTGAAGCAAGTGGCCAGAAGAAATATGTCTCTTTTGACAAAATTTGGGTGTGGCACCCAGAATGATCTAGTCTGATGCATCAGGCACTGGCATGTGGAAATCCTGGCTGATCCACACCCAATTCATCTTCACAAAGGTCAGTCTCTCCACATTTTGGGTGGAAAGGCAAGTTCTCCTTGGAGTAACTATGCCTCCTGTCGCACTAAACACCCGCTCTGATGCTGGGCCGGGCAGGACAGCTTTTCCAGGGCAAACTCAGCCAGTTGCGGCCACAACTCCAGTTTGGCTGCCCAGTAGTCCTGCAGATCTTCAATGACGGGTGGCAGGGTGCAATCTACGTATGCCACCACCTGCTCGTTCAGATTCTGCTCTATGTCTAGCTGCTGGTGAGTAGTTTCTTCACTATGTGGGTAAAGAAAGCTGCTCATCAGTGACTCTAGACTCAGGCTGCTGCTGATGGAGCTGTTACTGCTCCTGCCATCCCTCCCCCAGCAGCCATGGCAGTGGAACGTGAGCGTTTGGGGGGCCCCCTTGGTCAGAACTGCGAGAGGATGGATGATGGCGCAGATAGGCAGCGGCCAATTGACTACATAGGATGTCTCTATAGTAGTTCAGTTTGTCCTCCCTCTCACTGGGGGTGTAAAAAAGGCCCCAATTTTGGACAGGTAGCGAGGGTATAACAAAGTGGAGAGCCAGTAGTCATCCTTCTACCGAATGGTGACAATTCGGCTGTCACTACACAAGGAACTGAGCATGCATCGGGCCATTAGCACAAGTGACTCGGAGGGACTCCCTGCCTCCATCTCCACTGCATACTGCCACAGTGTGTCTGGGTCCTCTGCCTCCTCTTCCTCATCGCCTTGTAGCTCCTCTGGCTGCTCCTGCTCCTCTTCTCCTGTCACCTATGTAGAAAAACCACCTATTTGGCTACACATTGCTTGTGCCCCAATGTCCTCCTCTTCCTCCTCCTCCAGTTCAGCCCCCACAGGGCTCATGTGGCCATGAGATGTAGTCACCACCTCTGCAGTCCCCTGACCAGCCAGATTTAACAGCATCCTTTCCAGGATATGAATCAGTAGAATGAAGTTGTTCATCCTGTAGTCCTGTAGCATGGGCTGCCACTGGCTAACATCAAAGTTACACAGGGGAGTACCTCTTTCCACTTGGATCATCAAGAAATCGTTTATGTCCTTTTTCTGTTCATACAGTCCGTCCAACATATGGAAGGTGGAATTCCAATTGGTGGAAACGTCACATATCAGCCTATGTTGGGGGACGCTGTTCTGCCACTGTAGCTTAAGGAGGGTGTGCTTGGAGGTGTACGAGTCGCTGAAGTGCATGCAAAGTTTCCTGGCCATTTTTAGGATGTCTTGCAGATGGGTAGAAGACTTCAGGAACTGCTTGACAACCAGATTGAACACGTGAGCCATGCAAGGCGCATGGCACAACCCTACTTGATGCAGTACCGACACCATGTTCTTTCTGTTGTCGGTCACCATGGTTCTGATTTTGAGTTGTCGCGGAGAAAGCCAGGATTTGATTTCTAGATGAATGACGTGGAGCAGTTCCTCCTCTGTGTGACTCCTTTCGCCCAGGCAAACTAGGTGCAGAACAGCATGACACCGCTGTGCCCTGCACATGTCGTATGCTGGTGGGGCATTGTGAATTGTCCCTGCAGTGGAGGCTGAGGACACGGTGAGTAGGCAGAGGCAGACATTGTCGCAGGACCAATGGCGTGATAATGTGGAAGCGGAAGCGGTGTCGCCTAGCCAAGTTGCTGGTTTGGCTGTGCAGGGACCACATTTACCCAGTTGCCGTAAAGGACATATATTGTCTCTGACTGTAGTTACAGCTCCACGCGTTGGTGCTGCCGTGCACTGTGGCAGACACCGACAGGCTGAGGACTGGCCTACCTTCTATTCTACATATTTGTGCAGAGCTGGTACTGCCTTTTTGGCAAAGAAATGATGGCTTGGGACTCTATATCTTGGCTTGGCAAAAGCCATCAGTTCTCTGAAAGGTGAAGAATCCACCACTTGGCAAGGAGCACGTTCAGCCCCTGCGCAATTAGTCAGTGCCTACGGAAGATACAATACAATCACTGAACAATGTAAGGCTATGTAACCAATAAAAAATTCACAACCGAATGGCTAATCAACGCATTTATTCCCTCCCAAAAGAAAAGACTGAACAACGTCACAGAGCAGGAAGATACTGTCCAATCAACAAGAAATGTTCCCAAAAAAGGCTGTACAACCCAAAACAAATTTCACCACTGAAGAATGCAGGAATGAAGGATGAAGCAGAGGCGTAGTCAGACAGGCAATGGGTCAGGGCAGATGGCAAAGTACAAAGTACACGTCAGGCAATCCGGGTTGGCAACAGGATAGCCTATGCAAGCAGGCAGGGATCAAGCAGGTAGAGGAGTCCGGGAACACAAGCAGGAATAATAGCAACCTAAGTAGGACACAAGGACCTTCACACTGAGACATCTGGGAAGAAGGCTGAGCCACTTATATACAAGCAGGAGGGCTAGGATTGGTCAGCGAGGTCACATGATCTAACCCATAAAGCACAGGAAAGGGCTGAAGGGAAACTGAACTGTGGAGTGGATCCCAGAACAAACAGTACCTGCAAGGACAGAGCCCAGGACTGCAGCGGTGAATGGGGAGGCACAGGCAGCAGATCACCGCTGAACACGGCGCCCAGGACCGTGGTGGTAAGCAGGTGAACAGCGGCGCTCAGCCACCAGTATTACATGAACAAAGTCACAGAGCAGGAAAATACTGTTGAATAAACAAAGCAATTTTCCGAAAAAAGGCTGTACAACCCAGAACAAATGTCACCACTAAATGGCTAATTGACACAATTATTCACTCTACAGAAGATACCGAACAAAGTCACAGAGCAGGAAGATACAATACAATCACCGAGCAATTTGCCCAAAAAAGGCTGTATCACCCAAAAAAAATTTTAATCTCAGAATGACAATGTAAATTCAGCACACAACGGCCAATAAGCCGTTTTCTTTTTTGCCAGTAATACATGCCAAAAAAAGCCTTAAGAACAAATAACTGCGATGCTAAATGGATAAGAAACCGTTTTTTTGCCACTAATACACGCCAAAAAGGCTTCACCACACAACAGCTAAGAGGCCTTTTTTCCCCCCACTAATACACGCCAAAAAAAGGCTTTAGCATATATAACTGTGGCGCTAAACGGCAAATAATTTTTTTGCCACTAATACACGCCAAAAAGGGCTGTAATTTTCTGACTTCACCACACAACTGTAGCTGTTTAGTAAAATCTGCAACTGCTTTAGAAAGTTCCAAAGAAAAGAGTTGTTTATTATTTGAATATCTGAGTTCAGTTGGATCAAATTCTTTTAGCGGGGGTCCTACAGTAGAATCAGGTTCAGATGGTATTAACAAGGTGGAAATGCTAGTTAGAGTTTTTGACTCTCCCCCCTTGTTGGATAGCTGTGGAGTACGGAAAAGTTCTGTAAGGAATGCCTGGAGGATGAGCTTTGTCTATTTCTCTTCTGTGATTTTTCAGGGATGTCCCACGAGCTATCCATGGGTATTACTATCCATAGTAATTAAGCCATTTTGAGTGCAAAAAAGGGATTCAACTGCCCCAGCTGGGCAGATTAGTTTAGAAAAACTATTTTAGCATTGCAAATATTATCAATTGCCAAAAAAATATTTTAGCATTGCAAATATTATCAATTGCCAAAACAATGTCAATGTAATCAGGAAACAGTCACAAGATGGCGATAGTTATCCAGAAATGGAAAGCGAAAGCTAGAAAATATAGAGTTGGCTGTAGGGAGACGATGGATGTTCAAAGCAGTTATTAGGGAGAATATAATAAAGTACAGTGTCTACAAGATATTTATTAGTCCCCAAGGATCCAATTTGGCCTGAGGAGAGGCTAGAAATGCATCATAACATAACTGTGGGTAAGTATTACATAACGTGTTTGCTTTATAATGGGGCACAAAGCATGGCGTACAGAACAGGGGACACAAAGCATGGGGACCCAGAGCATGAGTCATAGAGAAAGGGCACAGAACAGGGGGCCCAGAGCATGAGGCACAATGCATGGGAGAAAGAGCATGAGGCACAGACCATGTATCACTATATACATAGTAATAGATTGAAAAAAGGCATCTGTCCACCCAGTTCAGCCTGTTATCCTGCAAAGTTGATGCAGAAGAAAGCAAAAAAACAAACAAAAAAAACAACACTGTGGTAAAACTAATTTTCCTCATTTTGGGGGAAGAAATTTCTTCCCAACTCCAATCAGGCAATCAGAATAACTCCCTGGATCAATGACCCATCTCTAGCAACTATAACCTGTATTATTATTACCCTCCAGAAATACATCCAGGCCCCTCTTGAACTCTTTTAGTGAACTTACCATCACCACCTCCTCAGGGAGAGAGCTCCATAGTCTCACTGCTCTTACAGTAAAGAATCCTCGTACCAAATGATTAGTGTTGAGCTAATCAAACTCCACGAAGTGGAATTCGATCCGAATTTCAGGGAAAATTCGACTCACTTCAAAGCCAAATTTCTTTGTGCTTTGTGGTAACTAATCAATTTTCTCTGAATGGCGGTAAAAAAAAAAAAAAAAAAAAAATCATACTTATATCATCCTTTTGAGCGCAAAAAGCCGGCTGCCGCCATCTTGATTGAAGATCCCGTGCGTGGTGACATCTGACGTCACCACGCTGGCCAAGGTGATGACGTCATCATGGGCCATGTGAGATTTCGCGCTGGATCTACAATCAAGATGATGGCGGCCAGCTCTTTGCGATCAAATGGATGAGATAAGTATGATTTTACATATTTATTGATTTATTTTACACTGTAATATTGCTGTCAGATGCCACAATCAGCTATGAACACAGCATCTGAGGGGAACAATGACAGGGAGCAGCGCAATCGTCGCTCCCTGTCATTGCGCCCACTACTTTGCTCTTCGTGACAAAGTCATTTGTCACAAACCAAATTTTTTGTTTTTGTGTAATTCAGCAAAGCAGCTGAATCGAATTTTTCAATACTTCGTTTATCACTACAACTGATCCATGGCCTGATACTGGTCCCTGGCCCGGTGGTTGGGAATCTCTGACCTAGAGAAGAACACGAGCCACCAGGAAAACATTACTGCATTTTGGAAGCTAAGGCTACTTTCACACTAGCGTTTTTAAATTCCGGTATTGAGTTCCGTCATAGGGGCTCAATACCGGAATAAAACGCTTCAGTTTTGTCCCCATTCATTGTCAATGGGGACAAAACTGAACTGAAGACAACGGAATGCTCCTGAAAGCATTCCATTCCGTCTTCAGACCGGAGAACAAACCGCAGCATGCTGCGGTTTTCTCTCCGGTCCAGGCATCCGCACCAAGCCGGATCCGGAATGACCCCCAATGCAAGTCAATGGGGACGGATCCGTTTGGTGTGGACACACCAGTAATCCGGATCTGTCCTCCATTGATTTGCAATGGGGGGTCATTCCGGATCCGGCTACATAGATAGATACATACATACATACATACATACATACATACTCACATACTCCAGGGACGCCGGCAGCATGTCTTCACGCGCCTCCTGCGCGCAGCTATGACGTTTCCCCACTGCGCCCAGCAGAGGGCGCTGTGGGGAATCGTCATCACTGCGCGCAGGAGGCGCGTGAAGACGTTCTGCCGGCGTCCCTGGAGTATGTGAGTATGTATGTATGTATGTATGTATGTATGTCTGTATGTCTTGCTCCAATGTCTGTGTCAACATGTGTGGGGCTGGAGCGCTGCTCCGGCTCCACACATGTATCAGCGGCAGTACGGATCCGTCGGCACCCTTTAGGTGCCGGATCCGTGCTGCCGCTAGTGTGAAAGTAGCCTAACACTGAAAGAATGAGGAAGGGATATATCCAGGGGCGTAGCTATATCCTCATGGGCCCTGGTGCAAGAGTTCAGCTTGGGCCCCCCTTCCCTCAGTGCTTTGTATGACTTCTTATGTGGCACAAGGGTCTTTGGGCCCCCTCAGGCTCCTGGGCCCGGTAGCGACTGCACCCCCTATAGCTACGCCCCTGGATATATCCTGCTTTGGATATCTCTATTGCATTGTGAATGTTTTAATGTTTTGTTACTCTTATTGCATACTCTATTGTTTTGTTTATCTTTGTTTTATTGTAATGGGAATGTCATTTAAGCATTTCACTGCACACCACCATATATTGCTTTGTGTGTAACAAATAAACGTGAACTTAACGTGTAGTAAATTTCTCAATGTGCCACATTAAAATGTAATTTCAATGTTTCTTTTACTGGTAAATACTGTTTACAACCTTGGTACACCTTGGTAACCTTGTGTACAATAAATGTGTTCAGTGGCTTGCATCCCACGCATTTCCAGCCCACAGTTAGGAGTTTTACATTCATGTTTCACATTCATTCATATCCCAGAAAATGATTGTAAAGGTCAGGGATGAATCTATTTTCAAGTGAATGGAGTGATGTAGGTGGAAAAGGAAATGCTTTGTTAGCACTTAGGACACAGAATTTCTTTTATGCATGCCATTAGCTGAAAACAGTGTTTGAAAATATGTTATTTTTAATTGTTAATGTTTTTCTTGTAACTGGAATTAAAATGGTTGAATTTTTTTTTTTTTGGAGGGGGAGATGAAATTTACTTATGATTTACTTATGAAAACCTGCTGCAAGTACTTGGTGTATTATTACCTGCCTACTGTAGTTTATGGATTAACTCTGTGGTGTGCAAAGGGGTGGATAGGTAGGTGGAGCCGTCTGCTCCCCACTTCACCAATCAGCCTTTTAGGCACAGATCGTGGTGGTGGACTGTGTAGAAGGATTGTGCAGACCGTGAATCTGCCTGTGCACTCATACCACACAGTGCTGCAGTGTGATATGTTCCTGCAGTGGAGTGCTGGAGGTGATCTGGAATGGAACAAGGTGAGTATTTACTGTTTTTTTTGTCTTATTAGCACTGAGGTCACAGAGAGAGCATTACTACTTTGAAGGGGGCACAGAGAGGGCATAAGTACTGCGAAAAGGGGACAATGAAGGCATAACTACTATGAGAGGGTTACAATGAGGGTTCAACTACTATGAAGTGGCACAGAGATGGCATAGCTACTATGAAGGAGCATAACTGTTTTGGAGGCATATAGGTGGCATAACTACTGTGAGGGAGGCACAATACGGGCATAGCTACTCTGAAGGGGGCACAGAGAGAGCATAACTACTGGGGGGGGAATGAAGGCATAACTACTGTAAGAGGGGCATAATGATGGTAGAACTACTGTGAAGGGGCAGAGAGAGGCCATAACTACCGTGAAGGAACATAACAACTGTCATGGAGGCATAGAGAGGGCATAACTATTGTGAAGGGGTGCAATGAGGGCATAATTATTGTGAGAGACACAGTATCGGCATAACAACTGTGAGGGGGCACAATGTTTTAAAGTATTGGAGGGGTGCCAGAGAAAGGACCTGCGCTCAGTGCCAAACACTGGATTAACTGGCAAATCTGGATCATATTGAAGAGTAATCATATTCCATAGTGCATCACAGAAATAATACACCAATAGCAAAATGAGAAACCAATAGTTTAGAATATAGTTCATATACAATATGATTAATTTTTGTTGCAGTCCTGTCTATAAGGAATTATTTCAACCAGACAGGTGAGAAATGTTCAATTGGTGGGGGTCTGACTGCTGGTTCTGACCAGTGGTAGAACACTAACCACATTAGGTTTAAATGAAATATTTTTAGGGCATAGATCACACTATCGGACTGTGTAGAAAGATTGGGCATCTGCCTGTGCACTCCTCCCGCACAATGCAGCAGTGCGATATGTGCCTGCAGGGGAGTGCTGGAGGTGATCTGATCATCAGGAATGGCACAAGGTGAGTAGTTACAATTTTTTTTATTTTATTTTATTAGCATTGAGGGGGCACAGAGAGGGCATAACTACTGTGAAAGGGCATAACAACTGTTATGGGGGGAAAATAGAAGGCATATCTACTGTGAGGGGGGCACAATGTGGGCATAACTACTCTGAAGGGGACACAGAGAGGGCATAAATACCATGAGGGGGGAACAATGAAGCATAACAATAAGGGTACAAGTACTATGAAGGGACACAGAGAGGGCATAACTACCATAAAGGAACATAACTGTTATGGAGGCATAGAGAGGGCATAACGACTTTGAGGGAGGCACAATGCGGGCATAACTACTCTGAAGGGGCACTGGGGACACTACAGCTATTTTATTACTACTTGAGGCTCTAAGTGGGCCTTATTGCCCTATGAGAGCATTATTAATATTGGGGGTACTGTGCGGGCATCATTATTGGGCACAATATGGAGGACATTACTCTTGCGGTTGCTATTGTGGGTACTCTAGAGGGCACTATTAATATAGAGGACAGTCTGTGAGCTATTGGGGGGGACTATCTCTATGGCGCTGTTATTTCTGCAGTATAGTCTTTGTGGGCATTGAGGAGCACAGTGGGCACAGTATTGGGGGTAGAAGCGGATGACAATGTTGGGGCACCAGGAGGGGGAGGATGATGGAAAAGTGAGGAGGCAGAGGCGAGACGCAGCTGAAAGAAGTTATCATGGTGGTCTGAAAATGAGGAAAGAGAATGTCTACATCAGAGGAGAAATTACTGGATCTAATAGCTAGGATGTGCTGTATACCCCCTTTATGTTTAGTAGCACTGTATATAATATCCATCCAGATATGTCTTTAAGGCCTCATGCGACCAAATTTCAGTCTGCATTTTTTGCTTATTGAATGTGAATCCATTCATTTCTAAATCCATGTGTTGTCAGCATCCGTGTGGCCATGCCACAAATTATAGAACATGTCCTATTCTTGTCCGTTTTGCAGACAAGAATTGACATTTCTACAACGGGGCCCTCAAAAAGTGTGGGATGCACAAAAGCCGGATATGTGATTTGTGGACTACAAAATGGATATGGTTGTGTGCAGGAGACCTTACAGTAGGGGGGGAGGTGGGGCATCATTTCAGTTTTTACCTCAGTCAGCAGAATGGCTAGACCTCTTTAGTAAAGTTGCAAGTTGTGCCTGGTTCACTATTATCACAACTCCCTGACTTCATTCAGCAGCTGGGAGCATTCCCTTGACCAGCATCATCTAGGAGAGTTACATGCCCCAGGGGAACAAATGCCATAATCACCACAGGCAGAATACCCCATTGCCACTGTACTGGTCTAAGGCCCTTGAGAGGAATTGATGGCCCTGAAACGTCTCAGCCATCACCATGACCTTGCATACACCATTTTGGAGCCATACGCCATTTTTAGAGTTAAGGGCCATTCAGAGGGCCGTGGTATTGCGGATCCGCAAAAATGATGCGGATGCGGACCAGCGTTTGTTTCACAATTTGCGGAACACACGGCTGCGCACTCCATTGAAAATGCCTATTCTAGTCCGCTATTGCGGCTTGGCAAGATCCCGTGCCGGCCATTGAAGTGAACAGCTTCGCACTTATCACCAATTTTGCTGTATAGATGCAGACCCGTTCACATGGCTGTGTGAACGGGCCCTTACTGTGATATACCATAAAAGTAGGCTCTAAATGCAATGCAAACGTAGCCTAAATACATTTATTTATACGTATATATTAAAAATGTGCTATTCAGAATATTAGAAGCTGATTTTGTAGAGTGCAGAGACGTGGAAAATGACACCACAGATGATGTGATTACGACCCAGTAGAGCAGAAACAGACGGTAAACCTTTGTTGAGGGAAGATGCCAGTAATCTCGAAAATGTGGTATCAAGTTCTCCTCAGTCATTGTTGAATAAAGACATCTTTTACAGTCTAATCTTCTCATGCAAATAACACATAATTGGTTTACCGCAGGAGAATGTCTGCTATCCGCCATTGACACTTGACTCCAACTAGATAATCGTCTTCCTTTCACATGCTGTGTTTATTGTAATTCTTGTGTGGCTGGAGTTTGTTTTAATGAGTTACAGCATAACTCTTCATTTCTTTCCATTATGGAGATTACAAGGGGTCTGTTGTTGCAAAAACTAGCACTTGGTTCATTTGTAGGGAAGCAGTATCTTCATAACATAATACAGCTGTCGGCTATCTCTGGCAGTCCTTTAGAGAATGAATGGAGTGGCAGGGCGCATACTTGAAATGCAGCTCATGATGAGGAAATGGAAAATGGGGTAATAATATACTATATCAAAACATAAGTCCCATAACTAGAGTCGTATGGTCCCATTATATCTTGCTTTACTTTATGTGTAGGACCCGATAAGACACCATATTACAATATACAGTCCCTCCAAAAGACCACCCAATCATCCAGTCCAGATTTCCTGTGACAGATTTTTAGTTCCACCATATATATATTAGCCATTTTGTTACCATTCCACCTAGAAGGTCACTTTTCTCAAAGACTTAGGGGGTCATTTACTATTCTGAAATACGCCTACATTAGGTGTATTTCAGGCACAGATGGCAGCGCTGTTCCATCTGAGACTTCTTCCCCACTCACGCCAGGTCTAAAAGTGGACATGCCGGCCAGTCTGATTCATCATTTTCCACGCCTGGTTTAGGCATAGAAAATGGTCTAAATGTAAGACAGCAAGGAAGCTGTCTTACGATTAGAATCGGCACTGGATGCATGAAGTTATGTTCAGGCCGGCGCTTTCACGCCAGTTCAGGAGCGAGGACGAGATGTGCGACCTCGTTTCCATGACAACCCGGCGCGCGTTCAGTCTCTGCGCGGCCGGCGTCCTCCCCATCTCCTTGACGACAGGCAGGAGGAGCTTCAACTATGAATATGTGTGCTATAGGTCACGTGACGCTGGCCACGTCACGTTACCTATCTCTAAGTACTGGCAAGGAAGCCAGCACTTCCTGTTTCACTTTTGGAGTTGGGTCATGTGACGTCGCCTCGTCACATGACCTACTTGGAGCCCTATAAACAGGCAGCCTGCCAGCCACAGGTTGCCTGAGATTGGTCTATACCTCCAGTGCTAGTGCTTGCTAATCCTTATTGTGACTACTGTGTTTCGGACTTTGGCTGTGTATTTTTGACCTCGCTTTTGCTCTCTCCCTTGGTTTTGACATGACTTCCTGGTACGACTTTTGGCTTGCTGACCCTCCGATATTGTGTTTGTCTTTGTTTCTTGTATTTTCCTCTTGTTCCCCTTCCCTTTACGCCCCAGCACATATTCAGGCTAGGGATTGTCACCCATTTACGCGCCATTACATAGGACGGGCTGTGTAAGTAAGCAGGGACAGAGGTTGGGGCTCAAGACAAGGCTCACTACTCCCCATACGTGACAGGCGCCTCTACATAACTTCAGCAATCCACCGCCAGCAATAGGGCTTATTAAGACCAGTCTTCATAAATGTGCGCCACATTTATGAAGAAAAACACACTGTGACATTGTGACATAGAAAAGTTGTACTTAGCCCTCTGGAAGCCATGCATAATGGGGAGCATGGCGTTCCCAGACATTGATGAATAACCAGGCTGACCACACAAGTCAGGGAAGAGTCATAAACACACTGGTCAGGAGCATGTTCCCTGCACACAGCATTCCTGGAGACAGACTGAACTCCTAGGCATACAGCACACAGGAATAAATAGCAGGGTGATGAGAGCACCTGACCACCTGGTAATCAAATACAGGGCACTGCTCTGAAAAGCTTACCATCTATGAGGGAATGGGTGTGACCCAAAAGGTAAACTTGATTGTTTTACAAAGCGGACCAGCCACTTATATACTAAACAGAGTTGTGCCGGCTGAGCTTTATGAGCTAGTGCATTGGACGTGAGGATTACTGTGTGAAGATGGCATTCAATTAAGAATAAGGGTTGGGAAGTGTAATCTGGGAAGAGTCAGTTTACTGAACATGATAAGCCTGCCTGAAAAGATGTGTTTTTAAGCCACGTTTGAAGCTAAGTAAGTTGGGAATTAACCTTACTGTCCGGGAAAGTACATCCCAGAGAGCAGGTGCAGCTCAAGAAAAGTCTTATAGGCAGAGGTGAGGGTTTTGAATTGTGGAGGTTGTTGGTCTTAGATCATTGGCAGAATGGAGAGCACGAGTAGGGTGGAAGACATAAATGAGTGAGGAAATGTAGGGAGGTGCAGCACTGTGGAGGGCTTTGTGGGTGAGAAGTTTTAACTATATTCTATGGTGGATGGGCAACCAATGAAGTGGCTGGCAGAGGCTAGAGGCATCAGTGTAGTGGACGGACAGATAGATGAGCCTGGCTGCTACATTTAAGACAGACAGGAGAGGGGAGAGTTTAGTCAAGGGAAGATCGATTAGTAATGGGTTACAGTAGTCAAGATGAGAATGAATCAAACCAACAATAAGAGTCTTGGTTGTGTCCACCGTGGGAAAAGGGCAGATTTTGGAAATGTTTTTGAAGTGCCGATGACAAGAGCATGCAACTGATTGAATATAGGAAATAGAGGAAAGATCTGAGTCAAACATAACCCCAAGATAGTGGGCATGCTGTCCAGGAGTTATGATAGTACCACAAACAGAAATTGAAATATCAAGTTTAGATGGGTTAGTAGATGGGGGAAAGACAAGAAGTTCAGTTTCAGATAGAAACATAATGTTGGAGGTAGCTGCCAGACAATCACTGGTGTTTTGAAGTAAAGTAGGGGTGATGTCAGGAGATGAGCTCTATAGTTGGGGGGCAAAAGCATAGAGATATTACTAAAATCCAAATCTACTGATAATTTGACTGATAGGGGCTGTATAGAGGGAGAAGAGAGGACCTATAACTGAACGCCGAGGAACCCCAACATCAAGTAGATAAGGAGAAGACACACTAAAGGAGCAGTCAAAAACAGAAAAAGAACCCAAAGAGAGCAGCGTCTTTAATGCCACTGGAAAGGAGCATGGTGAGGAAGAGTATTTGGTCTACTGTATCAAATGCTGCAGTTACACTAAGAGCAGTTTCTGTAGAGTGGAAAGGGCAAAAACCAGATTGTAAGGGGTCAAGAAGAAAGTTTGCAGAAAGATAGCTTATTAAGCAAGAGTAAACGAGCTGCAGGCCCACTGCCCCCTGATTGGTTTATCCAGGATGTCTGTCAGCCTCTGAGCTCCCCACTTCCTCCCATTGTCACGTGATCCTCCATCTTCTTACTCCTTTGTGGTTCTCTCCTCCAATATTTGCAGAAAAATGGTGCTAGCACAGTTTTTACTTGATTCTTCTGAAACTAATTACAAATCACAAATCATTTTAGTTTTTTGGTGGATACATTTTTGTGAAATTTGCAACAAATCCTATTAGTTTACAATCTATTCAGTCATCTCTAATTTGAAAATCACAGAGAGAGTTTCCTTTCAGGTCAGCCATCTAAGAGCAAGAACAGTTTTATACATGACCACTACCAGGAGTGGTGTTATAGGCATTATCGGTTCCTAGCACGCTGCAGTGTATCCTGGGTACCATCATCGTCCAGACTTCTGCAGTACCATCATCTGGTGCAGCCCTGCTTTCATAGTGCCTGATCTTTCCGTTTTTACAGCGTATACAGTTTGGGAACATATTCTCCAGCTAACTATTTTCATAGTCTTTATTGCCACTACTGTCTTTGGGGATGGAGATGTCTTTGGGGTTGCATTACATCTGATTATTGTTTCAACATATTTAAAGGCTGAAGTGACTACATATATATTGCACTCCCAATTTGGTTTCCTCCTGTTTAGGGGCATACATTATGTACCCTCTGTGTAATTGTATTTTGGTACCAACTGTACTTTACCACCTTAGCCAAGAGTAGCCCACTTGAGAGATTGGTGGGAAATGTGTTGGAATGGTATTATTTTCTGGTGTATTTGATTCATGTAATTGTGGTAGACATTGTTGATGTTTTGAACAAGGTACTGTTGGTTCCATACTAAGTCCTTTCTACTGGACTTAGTATGGAACTTTAGGATAGGTTCCAGATAGTGGGATCACCCTTATCAGGACAGGTGTCTCAGGTGTTATCAAATTTGTGGGACAGCTTTTAGTTGTTTCTAGATTAAAGGTTAAGTTTAAAAAAACTGTTAATTGTGCTTTTGTGACCATTGTGATTTAGGTGACCTAGCTGTCTGGCATCTAATTGTCTAGTTTTGGGGACTTCTAGCCATAGCCTATGTTTTATCCAGAGCTGCAATCTCAATTCTGCATGCCTTAAAGGCGATGTTCACCCTGGAGCAGTTTCAGGCAGACCCATTCTCCCATGCCAGCAAAGCAGTATGGGGAAGCATAAGTACCTGTTCCCCATTGCTGGATTCTGACTCCTTTGGTTCCCTGCCACCACTGTTAGCTTCTGTGCATCAGCATCCTGTTTGACATGGGTCACATGGATGCTGCAGACTGACTGGCCATAGGTTTGAAGTGTGCACAGGAGACACGTCACAGCTGCAGCGGCCTCATGACCCACTTCAAACCAAATGTTGGCGCATGGAAACCAGAGAGCGGCGTGGAAACAAAGGAGCCAGAACCCAGTGGTGAGGAGCCGGTGAGTATGCCTCCCTCTTCTGCTCCAGCAGCGTTGGAGAGTCTGCCCTAAGTTCTACTTAGTGTCTCCCAGCCTTAATAGTGCACAAGCACACTGTCTGAATCATTGCCTGACCACTAATAAGTGTTCTTCACTCATTTTGTGGCTATGTACGTATTAATCCATTAATCCATATGAATCAATGATAAAATAAGTTATAAGTACACCAGGACTTCTCCCACCTTGTCTTGTCCTATGATGGTCCCAGTAATCAAATGATGCGATTCAAGCATAAGAAAAAGTGACAGCTTGTAAACAGACTGATCTTTAACCTCTAATAAAAAATTAAACATTTTTATAAAAACCAATTGAAAAAATTATTTTTATCCCACAATGAGTAAAATGCAGTCACAAAGAAAAAAAAAGATCCTTAAAGTGTACACAGCCTTCAAAAGCAGATCCCTCTTTTAAGATCTTGTTGCTAAAATCTGATTTCTGTGGTCTTCTGTTGCCATCTACTAGTTCAGTGGGGACACAGGAACATGTAAGACGTCTGTCACAATCCTTATCTATCAAAGCAATCAAGTTTACTCTTTGTGTTGCAGCAATCCGCCTTGCATCCAAACTCATAGAATAGTTGTGGTTTCCAAGCTGTCCACTAGATGGCGAAACAACATAAAACAAAAAATTATGAAGAAGTGACTTAAAGGGAACCTGTCATCTCCGAAACACCCCCTGAACTAGAGTAAGCGTTGTAGAGTGTAAGTGATGCTGAATCCGAATATGTAGCCTAGCCTAGCGTGATCACCAGATATGAGTCCTAGTTTCTCACTTTTCTTGTGTATGTTTGTTCCTCCTAGTAATTCATGCTGTATATGAGGTCTGTGTATCCAGGATGCTGTATCCATTAGCTCCTATATTTCTGTATACCTTTTCTGGACTGACTTCTCATTCTTCTTCTTAGGGCTTGTTCACACGACCGTATGTATTTTGCGGTCTGCAAATACGAATGACGAATGACGTCCATGTGCATTCCGCATTTTGCGGAACAGAACAGCTGGCTCCTAATAGAACAATACTATCCTTGTCCGTAATGCGGACAATAATAGGACATATTCTATATTTTTGCGGAACGGAAATACGGACACACGCAAACAGAATGCACATGGAATACCTTCCGTTTTTTTTTGCGGATCCATTGAAATGAATGGTTCCGCTTATGGTCCGCAAAAAAAACGGAACGGACACGGAAAGAAAATACGTTTGTGTGAATGAGCCCTTATACACAGCCTACTTGATTCTTCTTCTTCCTGCAAATTGCCTTGTATGGCAATATCTCCAGCCTGTACAAGTTGCCCTTACTGATAACTTGGATGCTTTCCCTTGACTCCACACTCTAATCTGCCATATACTGTATGCCTCCCTGCCTCTGGGACTGCCTCTGGGACTGACAGAAGGGAGGCTAGAAAAGACAGAGTCTACACTGAACCAACAGCACAGTCAGATAGGCAAAAGAACAAAACATGCTCTATAGCAGCTAAATTCTAGGAAATGTCTACTGGACACTTTTTTGAAAGTTGTTTGATCTTGCATTTAGGAAGAAAAATGAACAACAGAAAAAAAATCAGTGCAAAGATGTCCAAAGCTTTTCTTGTCCTGTGCGTGCATCACAGCTCTGCACAGAAGGTCACAATACTTGAAGAAAGTGATATGGACATTACTGACAATGTAGAGAAGCCATTTAGAAACACTTCATCCAGTTAAATAGAAAAAAGGCATACAGTTCACAAACTCCAAAATTCAATAACATGTAAGTCATAGTTCAAAATTGCTCCCATCAACACAATTAGAAAACTACCTATATAAACGGATTATGTTTTGTTATTAATATCAGTATAAGCCAGGTATATTCTGTTTCATCACTTATCCTCATCATTTCACCACTAAAAAGATCACCAATACCAGCTAGATATAGATTTATTTCCAGGGTGGATACTCTAGGTGGCAGTATTGGATTGGGTCAATATTCGTTATTTGCAATTCATCGAACGGAGTTGCCTGCTCAAGTCTTCCAAGTGATACATGAGTTAATGAAACTTGTGTAACTTGCTTAAAAACTGTTTTATAAAAGATTTTGTGATTTCATAACCATGTCACCTACTAAGCCCTGCCAGTAGTATCTTCTAAAGTGTATTTTTTGGAAAGTAATTGAAAAACTATATTGATATGGGTATAAGTGTATTTTTTGTTTTACATTGTAAAGTGAATGATCTCACTTTTCTGTGTTATCAGACTTGACCGACAGTATAAGGATATGGTCACACGTTCAGGTTTCCTGATGCAGTTTGTCCATTACACTTTCTCTCCTGATTTGGGCTGTAAAAATGTAATCAGAAAACCTGACCTTGGGGTCGTATCTAGAGTTGATCGAACGTGCTCGTAACGAGCACTGTACTGCTCGGATCCCCTGCACTCCGCTGCGCAGCCATCCGGTGTGTGATACCAAACGGATCCGTCCTCCTCACCCGACTGTAAGTCAGTGGGGACGGATCCGTTTGGTATGACACACTCGTGTGTCATACCAAACGGATCCACCCCCGTTGACTTACAGTCAGGTTAGGACGGATCCGGATGCCTGCGGGCATGCAAGCACAGGGGATCCGAGCACTACAGTGCTCGTTACGAGCACGTTCGATCAACTCTAGTCGTATTCTATTGATATGAGCTGCAGGCTGTAACTGTTAATGTACAAATGCACCTTCCTTTATTTCACTGACTTCTAGTCCTTAGGTCTTTGTGATGGTGTTGCACGGAACAATCACATAATAACATATGTCTCACTGTTCAATCTAATTTATCATTCTATGCACATGGTCCTCAGAATGGCTCTATATATTTTTGTCTCATCTGACCAGGGAACCTTCTTCCATGTGTTTAGGGAATCTGACACAAGCTGTTAAACTCCAAACATGTTTCCTTAGGTTTTTTTAAGCAATGGCTTTTTTTCTTGCCCCTCTTCCTTGAAGCTCCACTGTGTGCAGTGTACTGTAGGGCTTATAGTAGTCCTATGGACAAATGCTTCCATCTCTGCTGTGGATCTTTGGAGATCCCTCAGTTTTATCATTGGTATCTTTGTCTTTGATTAATGCCCTCATTGACCGATCTGTAAGTTTTGGTGGATAGTCTTCTGTTGTCAAGTTTCTAGTCATTTCATATTATTTCCATTTCTTACACTTGATTTAATGGTGCTCTATGGGATGTTCAAAGTTTGGGATATTTTTTATTACCCAACCCTCATCTATTCTTCTCCACCTCTTTTTGTCTGACCTGTTTGGAGAGCTCCTTGGTCTTCATGTGTTGCAGACTCAGGGACCTTTCAGAACAAGTGCATCACGTGAGCACATAGGGGACATCATTCAACTTATTGTGTGACTTTGGAAGTTAATTGGTTGGACCAGACCTTATTTAAGAGCTTTTCATTCCATTGTAACAATTTGGGCTATTTTGTCAGGTCCATTACATAACATCTGAATTAAAGGGCCACTCAGTTTTCATAAACTTTTGATATGTCATAAAGACTTATCAAATTTTTGATCGGTGGGGTTCTGTATGTTGACACTTCTATCAATAACTAGAGCGAGAAAGGGCTCACGTACTGAGCCCTATCGCCTTGCTGCAGAAGAGGAAGGGAGATAGACTCAATAGAAATTATACGGGCCAGTCTTCCGTTTCCTAAGACAGGAGAGAGCACACTATGTGACCACTTCTCTCTCCTGATTCCAGCAATCATTGGAAGTCTTAGCACTTAGACCTCCACCAATCAAAACTCTATGACATATAAAACATTTTTTGGAAACTCGGTGACCCTTTTAAAATCTATTTTAATTCCAGGTTGTAATGCAGCCAATCAGAAAAAAAAACAAATGGGTTTTCTAAGGACAGCAAGACCCATCCAGGTCAATTTGTGGTACCATAAATGACCATGTGGTTGGACTCTAAATGCAATTTCACAAAATGAATCAACATTAAATAAGTGTTCAGAACAAATCTTTATTTTTCCAAATATTTCAGTAATAAATTGCATATGGGTGTGTGTGATGTATTCATCTAATACACACGGTAGCTTAATTCAGAGGAAATTTTCACAGGTGAGGCTGCAAGGTGGAGCTTTGTGAATGAATGCACATAGATGGGTCATTAGTTGGTGCACATGCCATTATCAATTTCGGAGTGATTTCATTATGACTCCTAGTTAATCTCATTTGTTCTATGACGAGAGACAGCTCCCCATGCCAGTCCCACGAATTGCTTGATGATTTGAAATGGGCAGAGGTGACAAAAAGGGAATTAACCAAATAAATGCCATTTTGCTCATAGCATTTTATGCATAACTTTCGGATATGTCACAAGTTAAAGTTTTTGAAGCCAAAATGAGAAGTGGGTTCAAATAAAATACTATACCTTCATACTTCATGATCCATACCTGAAAACTTGAACGTAGAAACCCAGCCTTAAATATATATTCATCTGGATCTAATGCAAAGATTGATGACCAAAACAAACTACCAGGGCTTGGAGGAACAGCTGCCAGGGTGCAGAGGTAGCAGTCATAACGTGGCCTTGACACCTGAGGAGGCACTAAATCAGGGGTGCACAACCTGCGGCCCGGGGGCCACATGCGGCCCTTGATACCATTTTGTGTGGCCCCATCCATCTGGTAACAGACATGTATGTCCATGTTTTAAGGCTGCTCACATGCATTTTTCATGTATTTCTCCCATTACATGGGACTCCTGGAACTGTTACTAGACATTAATGGTATACACTGTGGGTTCAATCTGCCATAATTACAGTATTTCAGTTGGTAATACCCCTTTAAATTTTTATTTTCGGCCCTTGACGTTGTTTCAGTCGGACAATGTGGCCCCCACCCAGAAAATGTTGTGCACCCCTGCACTAAATGTTATCTTGTCACTTATGAAGACACATGTGCTAAGGATCGCATACACACTAAACTATTAATGGCTGCCAATGTAAGGTCTATGGGGGCCTCCTGACTCTCACTTGACAGATAATGTCAGGGGGAGACAGTGGCGTAGCGTGGGGGGGGGGGCTGTGGGGGCGGTTGCGCCGGGCGCCAAATTGCAGGGGGCGCCAGGCAGAAGTCATTTCAATGCCTGAAGCCTATTAGGCAGTAGAGCGACATAGGAGATCACGCTTACCTCACTGTGACCTCCTGCGCCGGGTCTCGCGAGATGACGTGAAGACGCGGCGCAGGAGGTCACAGTGATGTGTTTGTGACTGCCTGCGCCGGGAATCCTCAAGTGGTGATGGAGAGCGGAAGAAAGGTAAGTATTTTTTTTTTCCAGGTATATACCCTAATGCAGAAGCCAGGAGGTACTGAGGCCTCTATGGGGGTGGGGAGGAGCAATAATATATATATAAATATATATATATATATATATATATATATATATATATATAGAGAGAGAGAGAGAGAGAGAGAGGAGGCCTTTATACCACTATAATAATAACTAAGAGGGGGCCGCTATCATAATAATTAAGAGGGGTCCACTATATTAATAACTAAGAGGTGGCCAGTATATTAACAACTAAAAGCGAGCCACTATACTAATAATACAGGGGGGCCACTATACTAATAATACAGGGGGGCCACTATACTAATAATACAGGGGGGCCACTATACTAATAATACAGGGGGGCCACTATACTAATAATACAGAGGGGGGCACTATACTAATAATACAGAGGGGGCCACTATATTAATAATACAGAGGGGCCACCATATTAATAATACAGAGGGGCCACTATACTAATAATACAGAGGGACCACTATACTAATAATACAGAGGGGCCACTATACTAATAATACAGAGGGACCACTATACTAATAATACAGAGTGGCCACTATACTAATAATACAGAGGGACCACTATACTAAAAATACAGAGGGGGCCATTATACTAAAAATACAGAGGGGCCACTATACTAATAATACAGAGGGGCCACTATACTAATAATAAAGAGCAGAGGGGCCACTATACTAATAATACGGAGTGGCCACTGTACTAATAATACAGAGGGGGCCATTATACTAATAATACAGAGGGGGCCACTATACTAATAATACAGAGGGGGCCACTATATTAATAATACAGAGGGGCCACTATACTAATAATACAGGGGGGCACTATACTAATAATACAGAGGGGCCACTATACTAATAATACAAAGGGGCCACTATACTAATAATACAAAGGGGCCACTATACTAATAATACAGAGGGGGCCATTATGATAATAATACAGGGGGACTATAATATAGAGGGGAATAATATTATGGGGGCATGTCTGTCTGGCTCTACCACAGTATTGGAGGTAGCAGCAGGATGACATTGTTTAGGCACCAGGAGGTGAAGGATGATAGTAAAATGAGGAATTTAAAAAATGTTTCTGTGAAACTCTGCAGAGAGGAGACGCGGCTGAAAGAAGGTATCATGACGGTCCTATCTCCGAATGAAGACATTGAGGAAAGAGGTATGGTGCTGTATTCTGTTTCACGGCAGGGTTGGGCGGAGGACATTTGGTCCACATAGCCGGAGGCAGGCCCTAGACTTCAGGTCACACTGTGTGTGTTCTAAATTCTGGGACCTCACACACATCTACCGTACTACATTATCTGTACTCAGAGAGTTATCACTGTTAACTGTGGTGTTACATAGGACTGCAGGTGACATCTTCTACATTATCTGTACTCAGAGAGTTATCACTGTGTTATGTGGGGTGTGACATAGGACTGCAGGTGACATCTACTACATTATCTGTACTCAGAGAGTTATTACTGTGTTATCTGTGGTGTTACATAGGACTGCAGGTGACATCTACTACATTATCTATACTCAGAGAGATATCACTGTGTTATCTGTGGTGTTACATAGGACTACAGGTGACATCTGCTACATTATCTGTACTCAGAGGGTTATCACTGTGTTATCTGTGGTGTTACATAGGACTGCAGGTGACATCTTCTACATTAACTGTACTCAGATAGTTACCACTGTTAACTGTGGTGTTACATAGGACTGCAGGTAACATCTACTACATTATCTGTACTCACAGAGTTAGCACTGTGTTATCTGTGGTGTTACATAGGACTGCAGGTGACATCTTCTACATTAACTGTACTCAGATAGTTATCACTGTTAACTGTGGTGTTACATAGGACTGCAGGTAACATCTACTACATTATCTGTACTCACAGAGTTATCACTGTGTTATCTGTGGTGTTACATAGGACTGCAGGTGACATCTACTACATTATCTGTACTCAGAGAGTTATCACTGTATTATCTGTGGTGTAACATAGGACTGCAGATGACATCTACTCATTATAGGTACTATAGGGGTGTGGCCACAGCTCTGTGGGGGGGCGCAATACTTGGCTTGCCCCGGGTGATGGCAATCCACGCTACGCCACTGGGGGGAGAAGGATCAGGCATGTTAAATTTTAGAAGTTACCTTCTCTCGGCTTTGAAAAAACATATTCGCTTAGCTTGAGAGATAGCTGTCGGCCGAGCTAGCATTCAGCCGGCAGATACTGAAGGGGTATGTATACCTTTATAAATGACATATAGTTAGGGGCCTTGTTTCAGACTTTGTACTGGGGTCATGAAGCTTCAAGTTATTCCTCTAGGGTTATGGTTGAAATTTGGTAAGAGTTTAAGTGACACAGGACATAAGATCAGATAGATAGCTGTTTATCATATAATCTTACACAAAAATACAGCATGTTCATAATGCAAATGACCTTTAAAACTATATTTTTGGTGGAAAGACTGGAATTCAATTACATTTTACTAACTTTATCAGCCGGCAAACATAGGCAACACAAAAGGCATGTCTAGATATGTTTTTGATGATCCCATATACCTCACAATCCCATTGTTTAAATAGAAAAACAGTAGGACTGTAGGAAGCTGTCTTACATTAAGAAGCGGCGGTGGATTTGCCGAAGTTATGAAGAGGTCTGCGGTGGATCCACTGCTAGTTCAGGGCCTTATTAATTATTATTGCCCCTTAGTGTCAATTTTCCTACATCATATTGAGTAAATATACGCACAGAGAATGTTTGATCGCTGAAAATTTACAATTACGGTTTACAAAATACAAAAAGTATTTTCTAGAAATAATGAAACTAACTAAAGTAGAGAAATAAACCAGTGTTTGCAGAGGCTCATAAAATTAGGATTCATGTATGGATCCATAGTAAAGCTAAACTTTACCTCCACTTGCCTCCAATTTCACACGGAAATATACAAAGTTTCTTTTCTCACATTGTAGAATGTTCCATCGCAAGCTGTAGTACAGCATTCAGTATTCTGCTGTGGCAGCTTTGAGATGAATTAATAAAATTGCCATTTCTTCCATAATAAGTACAATGGCATAATATGCGCTAAAATTATCTGCACTCTTCCCTTCGTATGCGTTTTAATAATTTTGGCACGTCAGTAAGTCCATGCTCAAGAAAATGAAATCACTACGATCACTGGAAGTACTACCTTTTTTTATTAATTTTTTTACAACCATTATAATGGTTTTTCAATGGCCATCATAAGTTGTCAATGATTATTCTAAGATGAATGTACCTGCACTCGTCAGATCGCAGAAGATACACAGCTTAAGGCCTGGCAAGTACCAGCTAGGGAGACTGGCTGGGAATTCCTAGTTCCATCATAAGTTGAAACTAAACTCAACATACAATGCCTCAGACCCCCCAGTGGCGGATTACAGGTAAATTTCCCAGTGGGTCAATGCCCAAGGGGCCACCTGGGCCTTGCTCATGGTCGGGCAGCGGAAGTTTTTGGGGATGTATTTTGTGCTGCTGGCAATATTTTGTGAAGGACTGTGGTATTTGGCTCTGTTGGGGTGGTATATGTGCCACAATATAATATTGCTGGCCCTGCCTTTCTTCAATTTCGACCAAACTACAAAACGGAGCCACTTTTATTATATTTTTACAGAGCCACTTTAAGTTGCCAATCTGCCCCTGCAGACCCCAATCCAACCAATCAACATGAATCTTTCCTATAGAGGGTGCTTAATATACCCAGGGACAGCTGGCCATTGGCTGGAGAAACATTTGGGCATGCGTGTGCTGGTTCTTTAGCAGGAAGCACGCAAGGCACAGTCTGTACGGACAGACATGGATGCCGGTAGCTGGGAGCACCGCCGGCAGGAGAACAGGGCAGATATATGTAGTGATGAGGAGGGT